>JAOXYD010047455.1:0-13467 GCA_028565735.1 Pinacopodium congolense | reverse complement strand
AATGACTTATTGATTGTTCAGATTTATGTGGATGATATTATATTTGGTGCTACTAACGATACTTTATTTCAAGAGTTTGTAAAAATTATGAGCAGAGAATTCGAGATGAGCATGATGGGAGAGCTAAACTTCTTTCTCGGACTCCAAATCAAACAAATAAAGGATGAAATCTTCATTAACCAAGCGAAGTACACAAAAGAGCTTCTCAAGAGATTTGGAATGAGTCAAATAAAACCATTAGGCACACCAATGTCTGTCACCACAAAATTAGACAAAGATGAAGAGGACAAGCCAGTAGATGTCAAGCAATATCGAGGTATGATTGGTAGGTTATTATATTTGACTGCTAGTAGACTTGATATCATGTTTAGTATATGCTTGTGTGCTAGATTTTAGTCAAGTCCTAGAGTCTCACTTATTGGCTGTTAAAAGAATTTTGAGATATTTAGCAAGTTCATGATCTTTAGGTTTATGGTATCCTAGAAATGCATTATTTTAGTTAGTTAGCTATTTAGATGATGATTATACTGGTAGTTTACTGGATAGAAAACACACATCTGGTCCTTGTCATTTTCTAGGTCATGCATTAGTTTCATAGGTTAAAAAAACAATATTCAGTAGCTTTATCTACAGCTGAAGCCGAGTATGTAGCTGCTAATAGTTTTCGTACACAAGTTTTTTAGATTAGGCAACAACCTAGAGATTATGGCATGAAAATAACAAAGATACCTATTAGGTGTGATAACACCAATGCCATTTGCCTAACCAAAAACTCAATTCAACATTCAAGAACTAAACATATAGAGATAAGGTAGCATTTTATAAGAGATCATGTACGTAATGGTGATATTAAATTAGAATTTATTGACACACACCACCAATTAGCCGATATATTCACTAAACCAAGGTGTGAGGATAGGTTTTGCATGATAAGGAGAGAACTAGGCATGATTGATGGTGTATCCATTTAATTATTCTATGTTTATGACAGTTTTGCCCCTCTTGATTAAAATTCTTTTTCATTCTTTTTGATGATGTCAAAAAGGGGGAGAAATGTATGTGATATTTGATTTTTAAAAGCTTATGATTTAGGGATTGCATATATTAAGGGGGAACTTTACAAAGTTGATGCATGAATTAAGGGGGAGTATTGTTAATAGTTTTTGGCATGATTGAAGATATGTGCTACGAATTTACCATCTTGAAATGTGTTTTATTCCTTATATGATATCATATGTTTTGTCATCATATAAAAGAGGGAGTTTGTTCAACTAAGGGAGGTTCCAATATTAGTTTTGATGATAACAAAACATCATTAATACTAATAATTTGAGTTTGCATGGTGAAATTCAAAGATAGGTTATTTCAAGATGATTCCATATGTAAAGCTTGAAGTTTGAAGGACTAAGATGAAGCTAAAGGAAGAACAAAAAATATGGAAGCTACAAGACCTTAGTTAGGGTGTCTTGTATGCAATTGTAAGTTTCACTTACTGTTCAATCAATCTAGTGGCTCATTATTGATCATACATTGCATGTAGTTCATCTTAAGTTACATGATCCACTTTGTGAAGTTAATTAAATAATGTTGATGTGTTTTATAGTCTCATATTATGTGTTGAAACTTGTTTTTAAGTCTTATTACATATTAGATTGTTGTTTGGAATTGATTTGAATTGAATTAAGACAAATTTGCACATGTTTTGGAGCCTAAAGCGGCCTTCATAAGAGTACAACGGTGTCGTTATACTCCAGCCAGTATGTTGTTTTACTCCCTGACCAATGACTCTAAGTTTTCTTATTTAGATTTAATTCAAACTAAACCCTAATTCGTTTATGAAAAATCACAAGCAACCACATTACAGAACCTATCAACCTCCTAGACCTCTCCAAACTTAGAAAACATGTTTTCAAGCTCTCAATTTAGTATTGAAAGATCAAAACATCTTCATCTTTTCAAGGTTTCCAATATTGCACTATTTTGTTCTCACTCAGCCTTATCATCTATTATTTGGTTGTTTAATTCATGAGCTTTTTATTTTCGGGTTCATGTGTTTTTAATCATAATTTTGATTTTTAAGTTGGTTATTTTGATAGTTTAAAAGCCTTATTTCTCTACTGCGTTGAAATTGATTCTATGTCTTTTAGTCAGGTTTAGATATTAATTATCTACACTTTAGATTGTTTCAAAAATTCTGAGATTGTGTGTTTCTATCTTCTTAAAGTTTTTAAAAGTTGTGTGATTTTTGTTTCGATTTTTAGAAGATTACTTCTTGGGTTTAAAGCCTGTTCTTTTTAGAAGTCTTAAATCTGTCCATAATTTTTTGTCTTAAGTTTCAATGTTTTTCTAGACAACTTAATGAGTTTCTAAAATCCTAGAAAAAATTTTTCTGATTCCCTACGTGTCCTAGAGTTAGGTAAATTTTTGTTTCATATAAGTTGAAGGTTATCTGAGTTGGTTTAAGAATCGTTTTTCAGATGTACCTAAACTGTCACTGTTTTTATGTTTTTGTGTTCACTATATATTTGATTATCTAAATCAGTTCTGGGTGTATACTCTTGATTTTTTTTATAGTTTTTTTATTATCTTAGGATTGTCCAAGTATTTTTAGTTTGATTTTTGGGCACTTATATCTTCTGTTTAGAGTTCCTATTTGCAAACTACTCAAAATTGTCCAGATTTCATGTGCTTGCTTTCTTTTAAATATTTGAGCATCTAAATATGATTTTTTTGTTTCCAAATTATAGTTTTGTTTTTTAACATCTTAGGAGTATTATTTAATATTTAATTGAATTTTAAGGGGCTTATTTGATTGTTTGGAAGTATTAGTTTTCTTATTTATTAAATTTGTCCATATTTGGATTAAGTGAAAATTTCAAATTATGTTTCATTATCATACAAGTTTTTATGTGCATCAAATCTTCCATATTAATTTTGTTTAAGCTTTCATTTGTGTGATTGATCATTCATTCAATTAGTGAGAGCATTAGATCCCTTAGTTTGATTGTGCCTTAAGTGAAACACATTTTTATGTGTCTTTAGTTACTAAAAAGGGGGTATTTGCATTGTCGGGTTAGTTAAGTGTGTCAAGGCTTCTCTTTGTCATATATAGATTAAGGTTACTCTTCATCTTTTGCAATAAGATTGGAAAGGCTCCTCTTTGCTTCAAAAGATTGGATAGTTAAGGTTTCTCTTTACCTAGAAAAAGATTGTTATGTAGAGGCTATTCTTTAGCTAGAAAAAGATTAGTTGAAAAGGCTAATCTTTGCCTAAAAAAAGATTGTAATTTTTTTTTCTTTAGTTAGTAAGGAATGTTATCCATCAAGTAGTTGGAGAGGAAATGTAGCCTATTTTTGGGGTAGGTGAACTTCTTTAACAAACTGTGTGCCTTGCCCTCTCTTCTATACTCTCTTTACTTATTGTGTTGTGTGTTATTGTTTTTGCATTCACCCTTGCATATCTCATTAAATCAAATTGGTTGGCTGTTAAGTTTTAGTTCCGAAAAAAAGTTTTTTTAATACTCATTCACCCTTGCTCTTGAGTGCCTTTAGGGCTTACACATTTTCATTAACCAATTTATGTTCATTACTATATTCATTCTTTAATTTTACTTGTCTTTTCAAAGATTAATTTTCTTCTACTAGTTTTTGTATATAATCTTTATCTACACTGAATCTAATTCATATTTTAACTTCTCATTTTATATTTTTCATGCATAAAATATTTTAATATTTCCTTGTACTTAGTGGAAACCTTCTTCTTTTTCTTAGTCAAATGTTCAAAGAGTTTAATTAGCCCATTATAGAATAACTCATCAATATAATCATCATCATCACTATTACAATTAAAACATGTAGGTGCTTCATCATTATTTATACAAAATTTGGCTTTTATCTCATCTCTTAGGAAGCATATGTGTGTTGTTTCTTCATACTCATTATCCTCTTCTTCACTTTTTTAAAATATAATTTTCATAGGTGTCTTACAAAATAAGCCATATCTCTTGAGCGGTTTCACAACTAGAGACTTTATCAAACTCCTTCCTACTTAATGCATAAAACACAAAATATATATAAATTTATTGTTAAGAATAATAAACTCTTTATCCATATCATCCCACTTAAATTTATCTTTAGGTACTATTTTTCTACATTATTTACAACTATTGTTTTTATGGGGGTGTGAAGTCCATTCTCTATAACTTCCCAAAAATCTGCTTATATGGCCAAAACGTTTTTTTATTTTAATTTATCAAGCCTTATAATTTTTTTTGTCAAAATAGGGTGGTTTACCTATACCATCACTATCTAAATGTACCATGATGACTTTAACCTCACTATTTTGTTAGAAATATGCCTACATAAGTCCCTACTTTAATACTAATTATTGGTCCCTATATGGCACCTAAGAAGAGGGTGAATTAGGTGAATTCTAAATTTTTTAAACTTCTATCCAAGTCTCTTTGTACCTAATTAAAAATCTCTCTTAACATTTATTTAATGTAAAAGCTAAACAAAATAATTAATCAATAATATTTAAATATTAAATAAATAAATAAATAATATAATGGTATGATAGAAATAATACAAACAAGAAAATAAAAAGAGATAGGGAAGAAGAGTGAAAATATTTTTTTATAGCGGTTTGGTATATTACACATACCTACATCTACTCCCCCAAACCTCGTTGGGTATTTCATTAACTTCAATAATAAGGAAAACTCCCTTTTTCATAAGGCTATAAGGTAACCCTTATAACAACTTCCTTTTTCAATGGGTTCTGGGATAGCCCCTACAACAACTTACTTTTTCAACAGACACAAGTGTAATCCTTTACATTAAATCAAGGGAGGTTCCACCTTGTTTTGATGATGGCAAAACACCTTTATAACTAATGTTATGTCTAAGTGTATTGTAAAGGTAGGTATTGTAGAAGAATTTCAAGTGCATTTGGAGTTCTGGAACTTAGTACGAAGAAGTATATACAGAGCAAAGACTCGTACTATTTAAAGATTTCGTTAATACTATTTAAAGTGAAACGGTTGACTAGATGACTATCGGTCGACCATATCGAGTATACAAATCGATCGAATGAGTAAGATTAAGGAGTGAAATATCAGGAACAGTCATATTTTGTAACAGTAATAAGAATTTAATGAAGATGAACATTGGAGATATGCAGCAATGATTAGTTGATCAAGATAAAGAGTATAAATATATGGTTAGTAGGGGGAAAGAGATAATTAAGTCTTTAGTTTTGTGTGTATTCCAAGCCTTCTACTAGTGTTAGTATTTGTGTGAAAACCATGTGAGGCCTTTTGTTATGTATTCATCAAGTGTTGAAGGCCTCTTTCTTATACCAAATGGTAATCTTTGAGTATAACTCTATTATAGAGTTTGACAAGGTTATTCTTGAGCTTTAGAAAAAGAACAAGAGAAGGTTAGCCTTAAGTAAAAAAAAAAAGGAGCTTGTAGCTGAGTAAGTTATAACTTGAATCAGTGGTGTATTTCTTCCTTATTCTTTTTAATATTACATATTTACTTCATTTAGTTTGTGTATTCTAATAATTTTTTTTACCTTCTACAATCTAGATAAAGTTTTTATGATTTGCACATAAAAAAAAACTTTTATCACCTAATTCACTCCCTCTTAGGTGCCATATAGGACTAACAATTAGTATTAGAGCCTAGGTCTCACGTAAAATTTTAATTTCAACGAATTAATGAGTAAAGATCTTATAGTACACTTTATGAATTTTGTAGCTCCCTCATATAACCTAGAAGGCCATAATCCTTATACAACTCTTTTCTTTGATGAAAGTAGTTGTTTGTATTAAAAGAATAAGACGATATGCTATTTGATGGGTGAAAATATCGATTTATGGATGATAGTGTCACAAAAATTTTCTATGCCTACTAAAATTGTAGGTAATGAAATAGTGCTCAAGAAAGAAAATGAATGGAATATTGAGGAAAAGAAAATGGGATCCTTAAATTGAAAGGCCATACATATTTTATATTGTGCCTTGAGTATGGAAGAATACAATAGGATTTCTATATGTGAAACTACATATGTTATTTGGCATATTTTAGAAATCACTCATGAAGGGACAAATCAAGTGAAAGAAACTAAAATAAGCTTGCTTACTCATGAGTTTAAACTTTTTGAACGTTACATGATGAAAAAATTTCCTTTATGTATGCTTTTTTCAATAATATCAAAAATACTCTAAAAGGTTTGGATATGACTTATTCTAGTGTTGAACTTGTTAGGAAAATCCTTATGTCTCTACTAAAGTTATGGGAAGTAAAGTTGACGACAATTCAAGAATGAAAAGATCTCAATGCCCTCCCTCTTAACGAACTTATTGCCTCACTATTAACATATGATATGAAGATGAAGAATACTCAAGAAGAGCAAGTTATACTGAAAAGAAAGAATGTAGTCTTTAAAGCGTGTAAAAAGGAGGAAATTGACAATGAAGAATCATCATTTGGGAGCAAAAATGAGAAACTAGCCCTTATCATAGGAAGATTAAAGAAATTCATGAGAAATGCATCAATGTGTAGAAAAAGGTACATCTTTTTTTAAGAACAAATTATCCAACATAATATACTTTGAAAGTAATGAAAAGGCCACCTGAGTTCACAATACCTATACCTATAAAAAGAAGAAGAAAAAGAAGAAAGGAAAAAAAAAAAAGAAGGGATGGAAGAAGGAAAGGAGAGACTTACAGAAAAAGAAAATATTGAAAGTCGCATAGTCCAAGTCAAGCAACTTAGAAGGATAGGAAGTAGCCAACATGTACTTCATGACACACAACAAGATATGCCCCTCTCTTAATGAAAATGAATGGAATATGATTACTCTTATGATGAAGTACTAGAGCATATAGAAGAATTGACCAAGAAAAATAAAGAATCATATGATAAACACAAGAAAACTGTAGAAGAGTTAGATGCATGCAAATTGACAAATGAAAATCTTAGGAAAGACATGGTTTTGGTTAACAAAGATAACGATGAACTAGTTCATGAAAATAAGGCCTTAAGTAAAGAGGTAGAATCCTTAAAGAATCTCTTGAAAAATTTACCAAATGAAAAGAAAAATTAGAAACTTTATTAAGTGTTCAAAAAGTAGGAAACAATAAACATGGATTACGATATAGCAATGGAGCTTCTAATAGCAAACCATCTTTGTTAAGGAAAAGAAGTTAAAAGATGAAATTTCTCCTAAAAATAGTCATATTGCATCTTGTAGACCTCAAACTCAACATCATGCATGAATGTATATTACAAGGGCTAAGAAATTTCCTCAAAATAAATTGAAAAATAGAAATTTTTTGTTCAAACTAAATAACATTTTCAATGAATTCATAATGATTTTAGATGAAGAAATACATACAAAACATACACTCCTTTATTTTGTTCTTATTGTGAATGTTATAGTCATATCTGATATTTTTGTTATAATCGTTTGATTGCATTGCCACATGAATATAAAAGATATAATGTTCAAAGAACAAAAATGATCTGGGTACTAAAGGTTCAATGATTCTTTTCTTTTTATTAGTGTGCTTTTAAGAATTGAGTCTATGTTTTTGGAATAAATGTAGCCTTCAATAACTATTTTTAGTTTGGTTGACTAAACTATTACACTGGTCGGCCTATCTAAGTTCTATCGACTGATAGGCCTAGTTTAACTGACTGATACTCTACTTAGGGTGCTTTTAATTTTTCCATGCTCAATATCTTTGTCTTTTAATTATCCCTGGTTATTGTTGTAGCTTTTCTCAAAATCATTAAAACTCTTGCTTGCTCCAATTATTTCTATTCCTATTTCCTCTCAAAACTATGATAGATTAAAGGTTACTATTATTAAAAGGATGAGTCAGGTATGCCACTAACATCCAAGGACTAAAACATGAGATGATGTTGCGTTGGTTAGGTGACTTAAAATTTGACGGGTGTTCGAATTGATTTTTACTTTTTAAACCAACGTGACGAAAGGCAAGTGCACCTATCGAACAAGTAATAAAGTGGAGTATATTTAAGACTCCGAATATCGAACCCACGGGGAAAATATTTGGATTTCTTAAGTTAATTACCAGATTAGTTAGATTACAATTATCTAGGAAAATCTAAATTAATTGATTAAAAGACGAAAAAATTAAATTAAAGACCTATTTTAGTTATGCTTCAAACCTTTCAATTTTCATTATAAAATGATTTATAAAATTATTGAAAATTATAATCTTGTGGAATCCAGCTCTAGATAAGTGATTAATGAATTAAATGAGCTTAAAAACACATTTAAAGGCAGATTAAAGTTCCTTCACAAATTTAAGACAAAGCTATGATTAAGACTTATGCCTTTTCTCCATTTTACTTAGTTTAAAGTTTGGTTATGCTTTAAGACTAGCTAATAGGCTTTAATTTTAAGACGGTGAGTTCTGGAATTTTAATCTCAGACCTCTAACTCTCACAAATAATCAAAGTTTGTTAATGCATTGATTGATTTATGTTGTTTATTAATCTTTCCAACAATCTAGGTAGATTTCTCAGATCCTATATTATCTTTCACTCTAATCTTTGTTGATCAGGCCAAAATCAGAACTTCAAGAGCTTCAAAAAACAAAATTAGACCTTATAACATGCATTCAGACTCTCCTAAATCATTACAACATAAATTCGAAGTTGGAAAATAGAATTAAGCACACACGATCATCAAAGCATACATAACATACATCTTAAGCCACATACTTTGATAGATCTACAAATATAAACTGAAATAAGTAGTTTAGAAGTTATAAAACATGTTTAGAACCCTTTTGGACAAGTCTTGAACTTCTTAACTTGATCTGGACATCAACATAGCCTCAGATTGCATAAGATCTAACAAGAAAATCAAAGAACATTCAAGAATATACACATAAGAACATAAACTTTGATTAATCAGAAAAGCAGGAGAATATAAGTAATGTTCTAAGTTAGAAAATCCCCTATGATGATTTAAAAACTCAAATATGTGTCTTAGCTTCAGTCTCCAACAAACAGCAACTCAAAATAAACTCTAAAACTCGAATTACAAGTGTTTGAAGCCTAAACTATCTAAGAAAAGGTAAGAGAGAAGCAAGAGCTTCTCTAACTAGGGGTTAGATCTGAAGTCTACAGGTTAACCCACGTCTTCTATGTTGTTCTTGGTGGTATGTAGACAACTTGGACCTCCCACATGTGGTAGCAGACAATACAATTAATTAGGAACATGCCAAGGTTGAAACCATCAAGATTCAGAGCTGATATTTTTTACTTTGACAACTAACGATGCCTTGACACCAAGTAAGTTCTCGACTTCTGCAGCAACTAATGACACCCTATTCTTCAACTAATGGCACCCTGCTAGGGGTCCATTGATGGTTAGAACCAAGGGCGTTCCTTCATGTTTTTGATCCAATCTTCATCATTAATCTCCATTCTGCAAATTAAACATAACAAGACATTAATTTAACACTTAAGCACTGAATTAGGGGTCATAATTTAATAAATTAACCATTAAAACTAGATCAATTTGACCTCTATCATTTATACTAAAACTAACATCAATTAGCCATAGCCTAACAAATAAATTCTTTATCCAACAGATATAATCATTAAAATTTTCTTACTATTGTGTAATCTGATTGTTGCTAGATTTTTACCCTTTAATCTACATCAATCACTTGATTGACTAAGGAGTTTGGCCGATCGACTCTATAATGCAGACATTCGGTCAACCGATACTTACTTCCTATATATTTGATCGATCAACTTAAAATATCTACTGGCCAAAGCAAATCTTGATCAAATTCCATTTTAAAAATGTGAAACAAATACATCGGTTCTAAGTGATTAATATCATACATAACCTTAATTAACTATTTAAGTTTATAAACATTATATCGTTTATGCTTTCAACAATTATACACATCAAGAGGATTTTTCACATTCAAAACCCTTAATCACATAATTACTCTTAATTATACTCCTCCATGTATTTTCAAAATCATGAATGTAAGTCTGCCTGAATGAGTCACTTAAACAACCAGAAAGAATTAAGTAAAAGCTTACAATAAAAATTACATAAATCAAACTGTGTCAAAATAATTCACTTCTTCAAGGGCTTGAGTCTTCATACATGACCTTCATAAATTTTATTATAGGTCTAAGAACCCTGAAGCAAATATATTTGAACTTCATCATCCAAACACCTATCTTTCAAAACATTAAAACATAGACGATAGTAAAGTAGTTGTTTTGTCATCATCAAAATACTATAGAACCTCCCTTGGTTCAAAAATCTCCCTTTTTTTGGTGATACAAAAACCATGTTATAGTAAAATAATTAAGCTCAATAATCATAAGTTAAATACTACATTATTATCATACTTTTCATAAAACCCCCATAAACTTATTAGCATCAAACAATGTTCAACCTCCCCTTAAAATCATGCAAAAGTGACAAATTGATAAAAGCACACACACTCCCCCTAAATAAAACATGATATCATACCTCTCCCACCTTTTCGAGTTAATAAAAAAACATATGAGGGATGCAAGCATGTATAGGCAAATCGCATAATATAGAAGGCCATCTATCATGCCTATTTCTCTTCAAATCATGCAAAAATGTTCTTCATATAATGGTTTAATAAAAATAGCTACTAATTGATGTAAAGTTTCAACAAACACTAGTTCAATGTCACCATTTTGAATATGATCTCTAATAAAATGATATCTAAATTCAATACACTTAGTTTTAGAATGTTTAATGTGATTCTTTGTCAAACAAATAGTGCTCATGTTATCACCTCTTATAGGAATTTTTAATAAGTTAAAAAAAATCTCAACTTGTTGTCTAAGCCATAAAATTTGAGTGCAACAACTATCAATGGCTACATATTCTGCGTTAGCCATAGACAATGTAGTAGATTTTTATTTTCTATAAAACTATGAAATCAATGCATTACGTAAGAAATGAAATGCACTGGATGTGATTTTTCTAATTAACAAACTTCTAGAACAATCAGAATCAGAATATCCAACTAAGTCTAAACAAGAATTTCTAGGATATCAGAGACCTAAATACATCGTACCATTCAACTCTTGCAAAATGTGTTTTAATAGCTAATAAATGCGATTCTCTAGGTGATGATTGAAATTGAGAACATAAGCAAATACTAAACATTATATCAAGACTACTAGTTGTTAAATACAACAAACTTCCAATCATACCTCGCTATTGCTTTACATCCACTTCTTACCATCTTCATCTTTGTTCAATTTTGTAGAAGTGCTTATCGGGGTGCCAACTGCTTAGTTTGATCCATGCCAAATCATTTGAGTAATTCTCTTATGTCCTTGGCTTGGTTTATGAAAATACTATCCTTCATTTGCTTGATTTGAAGTCTTAATAAGAAGTTCAACTCTCCCATCTTGCTCATCTTGAACTCCCTACTTTTGCACTTAGCAAACTCTTGATATAGTAATTCATTAGTAGTATTTAAAATGATATCATCCATATAAATGTGAACAATCAATAAATCCTTTTTGTCTTTCTTAATGAACAAGCTTGTATCCAATTTTCCTTTGTCAAAACCATTTTCAAGAAAAAAATGCACTTAATCTATCATACCATGCCCTAGGTTTTCATTTTAAACAGTATAAGGCTTTAGACAGTATAAAAACGTGATCGGGTGCATCATATTTTTCAAAATCGAAGGTAGTTCAACATAAACTTATTATATAAAACCATTAAAAAATAAACTTTTAATATCCAATTGAAAAAATTTTAAAACCCATATAAGATGAAAATGCAAGTAATAGTCTAATGGCCTTTAATCTAACTACAAGGGCAAAGGTTTCTTCATAATCTATCCCTTCTGCTTAGTTATACTTGTTGGAAACTAATCTTCCCTTGTTTTGAACTATGCTTCCCTGTTCTTAAAAACACATTTAGTACCTATTATAGGATGATCGTTAGGCTTAGGTACTAAGTTCAAAACTTTGTTTCTTTTAAATTAACTTAGTACCTGTTTCTGTCTAGTTGACTTAGTTTCTTATTCATAGTTAAAAACCAAATTTCATCATCTAAGGCTTCTTCTATCATCTTAGGTTCAATACTTGAAATAAAAGTAAGATGTGATAAATTAAAATGATATTATGTGGTTACCCCTTATTGAATATCACCGATTATTTGGTTGAGGGAATGATCCTTCTTATATCTTCATTCTCTTAGTAATTCTCCATCGTTTCCTTCTCTACTTTGTTTAACTATTTTCTCTTGAGATTTTTTTCTTTCTTCCTCAATTAAAAAATTTTCTAAGTTCTTGGATAAATCTGTATCATCATTGTCAAAGGCTTCCTTTCTTTTAAGGGGTTAGACTCATCAAATACAACATTTATAGATTCTTCTACTACATTTGTGCTTTTTAAAAAAACTTTATATGTTTTACTAGACAATGAGTAGCCTAAGAATATGCCTTCATTTGTTTTATAATCAAACTTACACAAACTATCTTTAGTGTTTAAAATGTAACACTTGTAACCAAACACTTTGAAATGATTGATTTTGGGTTTCTTACCATTCAAAATTTCATAGTGTGTCTTATCCATTTTATGTCTTATGTTAACTTCATTTATGACGTGGTATATTGATGAACTCATAACAAGCTATCAAATAAGAAATTCCTAACTATCCAAACAATACAGTAATGGTGAACTAGGGTCGAATGACAGAGAGTCAGGATGCAAATGTTATTTCAAATGTTACAAGAAAGAGAAAATAAAACACCCTGAATAGATGAAAGCAAGATAAACCAAGATGCAAAAGACACAAACAGAGAGACAAACATAATTTTTTTTAAAAAAAGATGAATAACAATAGCAAAGAAGTAGGTTAGTTATATCTTTAGGATGTTAGGATGATCGTTGATCTTTGAATCTAAATAAGAGGTACTCTAGTCATAGTATTAGCCTATAAACTCGAATAAGCTCTCAAGCCCTCAGTTCCTTTAAGTTAGACAATTTCAGCAAGCTCTAGAAATGCCCTTATCCCCATCTATAACCTAGAATAAGATCTCTATATTTAATAGTGAAGATGCTTTAGGTATTAAGGAGCGACTAACTTAGGATACCTACTCACAAGCTCAAAAGGTGTAACCTATAGGTATTAAACCCTAGGTTAGTTGATTAAGTATCCTGAAAAATTCAACTAGCCTATTGCTACTTTCGGGAATTGCTATAGACTATTACGTATCATATGCTCAACCCTAACTTTTAGATTAGGAAATTACCTAAGGGTGATCAATCTTAGAGATAACTCCTAATTCATGACATTTAACCTAAGTTCTAATCCAACCTAGACAAACAAGCATCTAATTAAGCATAAATTTAACATCATTCTCACAATTTTCATCCTTTCATCCTTTTA
>JAOXYD010047444.1:0-13469 GCA_028565735.1 Pinacopodium congolense | reverse complement strand
CACTCAACTGGTTAACTTTTCAAATGTTAATCACTCAATTGAAATTTTTTAAAACTTGATCACCTAACTGAAAAAATCTCAAAAACTTGATCACTTAATTAACTGTTATCCCTATTATTGATGCACAATCATCTTGTTACGTCATCAACTTCGCCATGTTAACGCCACGTTAGGTGTTACGTCATGTGAAGCCCATTTAGAAAATTTTGCAGAGGGATTCTTTGATATTATAGTAAAGTACAGAGGGTATGTTTGATATTTTTAAAAGTACAAGATATATTTGATAAATTGAAAAAGTACAGAGGATAAAATGATATTTACTAAAAAATTTAATCTTGTCTCACTTATCCATTCCTCTTAAAAATATAAATTAGTGGAATGCATTATTAATTACTTAACTAAGCAAGGTCAACATCATTTTTGGTCAACATTTTAATTAGTAAATTAATTTTATATAAATCGGGATAGCTCAGTTAGTTTTTTAATTACTGTATAATCTATATAATTATTCATATTTTGATTTTATGAATGTAACATATGCATTACCTACAATTTTCATACAACACAATCAAAAGCAAATCGAGCACAATCTGATGTTATTAAGCTACGTTCATCATTGAATTTAACGTAATTACTTAATTCGGAATGTAATTATCTAGTTAGGATTTTATAGTTTTCATTTCAAAAGGGAAGAATAAATATTTTATTTTTGTTTAACTCCTACATTTCTTACAAAAGCAATCATAAATAGGTCCTGAACATAATAGGCCCAATAATAATGAAAAAGCCCAATCCAAAACTATAGCAGAAAGGATTTGTACCAAACCCACCAAATGAGAAGCTCCGGAGCGCTTCGTCTTCTTCTGAGTCACTCAAAATAACAACAAAATTTTTTACTAATAATTTGAATTCAATTGAAACCTTACTATCAATAATAAATAAAACGGATCATACTTACGCTCCTTGTTTCGTTCTATGTCGCTGTATTCCATTTTCAGACTTTAGAATCTCCAAGTTCGAAACTTTGCTAAGGAATTCATGGCACGTCTCTTTCCCTTTATACAAAGACGGGCCTTTTTGTTTATTGTTTTTTTTTTCTCGTTTCTGGGTCCTTCAGTTCCTTCTTGATTTGTCTATAATTGTTGGTGTTTGATTGGATTTGCAGGATGACTCGACTGAAGAGCTCGACCCCTTGTTCGATTATAGTCGTGTCCAGCCAACTCGTTGCGCATATGTTGGTGGTGATGTTTACTTATTTAACTTCTCTTTCTCATGCCCTGTTTACTTGGGAAGAGAAAAGAGTGAACTTGCTTTTTCATTTTTCAAGTTCTTGTTTTGTGTTTCAGGAATTTTTTGTTGGGTTTTAAGGGAAGAAAAAGAAGGAAATTTGTCTCTTTTGCATTCTTCTGTTTAGCGCAATTTTTAAGAAGATCCTTTTGGTTTTTGTGACAGATGAAGACAGTGCTGATGAATTACCAACTAAACGTTCGAAGATGTCTGAGCCTGCTGTAAGATTAAACTATTTTGTCTGACCCTCTAGCATCTATATGACCACTTTCAATATGCAAGAATAGTGGCCTTTGCCCTTGATTTACTCCCCTATATTTTCATATTTTTGTTTTTTTTGTCATTTAGGTTGAAGTAGTAGATGACGAAGTGGAGGTAATTGAAGTCAAGAATTCTGAAAACAAGGATGAGGAGGATTGGCTACCTCCTCCTCCCAAGATCTCTAGTTATTCCCAAGATCTCCGTGGTGAGAACTCAATGATAAAGGAATTGAGGTATACAGCATTATCTTATTTCTTCTGCTTTGGATTTTCATCTTTATTGTTCTAGATAGTCTTTTTCCAGAATTAAATTTCTCTTGTTGGACTTGTTCATGTTAAGTAATCGTGCCTTTGAATTTTAAATTTGAGTCAGGCAGTTACTTAACTTTCAAGATAATTCCAAGTTAAGGACCTGATTCAGGTTTTTCTCATGTGACTAATAGTGACAGGAAACAGCAAAAGCATTTTCAATACAATTAAATTAAAAACAAATTACTCTAGGTAGTAAGTCTAATTATTAGACATGGATTATCTGCATGTATATGTGGTTTGCAATACAATGCATATTCAAATTTTTAAGAAAATGTCATTGCATTCATATTTTCAAGGAAAAGAATTTTGTTTTTTAAACTCAAAATGAATACTTGGGAAAACATGGAGTATCTTTCTGTGGCTTTATATCAAAGTTTCCAGCACAATCTTGTGAGAAGTCTTGCTTAATTGTTAAGAAGGAAGGTGTAGCCCTGTTGATACTTCAAACTTTAGGTGCTTCTTTGCATTTTACAATGGCAGCAAGGATTCTTTCACATGAGAGAGAGAACATATTGTTTTAGCTGAACAATCATTGGATTTACTTTGTACCATATGACAAGCTCGACCCTTACAATTTTCCAAACAATGCTCTAATAGGAAAGATGCATTGTATGTTTTGCTATGCTTTTACAAAGCATAGATTTTACTTTATAAGTATTCAGCAAAGCATTGTAGGCTAGGAGGGAAATGAAATTTTTGGGACACTGATTTTGTTGTTGGGATTGTGAGGGTTCTTGAAAAAATGATGATTGAATGTACGTGAAGGCTGTCAGTCAGACTGAAGGTCTTCATCAAATGCTATCTTGTCTTTTTGTTGACAACTAATGGTTGCCGTATACTAGATTTGGATGTTTGAATGGTTCAATCTACATGCTGTTACCTGTTTTCCTTGGTAACAAGTAACAAATCTTCTACATCTTTTCTTATCGGGTTTTTGGTTCCAAGGTTGTGGTGTTGGAGTCTCTTGTGATGCAAATTGTGTGATGTTTGCTTTAAAGATTTATGAAATCCAATACAAATCAGCCAAGGCTCAGGTTTTGTTAATTACTCATGGCTGCATCATTTTCTACCTTAATGTGCTCATTTTCTTTTTAGTTCTCTCCTCATGTTCCTGATTCTGTGTTTCTTATTTATTTATTTATTTTTGAAACATGTATTTAGGCTAAAGAAGCAGGAGTTACAGAGTCTTGCAAGATCAGCCGAAGATGTATTGCGAGCTGTAGAGGAGTCTGTTAGAAGAGACCTCAGTAGTCCAATTCAGTCATCGTTGGATCATGCTGCTGAGCAAACATTGAAGGCTCCTTCTGGAAGAGCTAAAATAGTTATTTCATTTCAAGACAAGGATGAGCTTAGACAATTTCGTGTGTACAAGGTATAGATGAGACCTGATCTATTTTGCAACGAGGCATATTTGAGACTTGACCTATTATAATTTCAGATATATTATTAGTTGTATTTTGTGCAGTTTACTGCTTCAGGGAAACTATTCTTTATTCCATGGTACAGTTCACAGAATCCAGACTTAGATTGAAATGTCACTTGATTGAAAAATTAGATTATGATGCATAAGGAACAAGGAATTTTGGAGAATATCGTAATTGAAGAATTGCTGGGATCTACTATAAACAAAGTCAATGATACTTATATTCTCACTTAAGAAGTAAAGGTTTATGCATTTGATGTTATGTTTGGTTTTGGTGAAAGTCTGTAAACCAGTGATTTATAGGATTTAAATGGGGCAGCTATAATGCTTTCACATTTTACTTTAAATTTTTCTATGTCCAGTGAATATAGTAATTGAAAGGAATGACCATAAGCTGCTCTTGTTTTGTCTTTTCTAACATGAATGTTCCTAAGGATAAGAATGGTTTTTTTACCTTTTGTCTTGATGTGCTTATTGTGGTTTTGTTATACATGCAAAGGGCACCCTTCTTAATCTGATTATGCAATTTACTTTGTTTATGACATTGAATTTCGTTATGGAGCTATTTCATATATCAAGCTATACCGTTGGGCCCACTGGGAGACATTTTTAACTCCGATTGTTAGTTAATTTGCAGCACTCACCATTGAAAACTTGATGGATATGATAATCGTAACCATAATCCTGTTGATGTTTACTTGCTTTATAGTTCTTCTACGTCTCTTCATACGTTTCTATTGGCAAGTGTACTTTCAAGTGTTAGATCTCTGTTAAACAAGTTGCTTCCTAATAGGACGAGAAGTTTGAACGAATCTTCAAAATGTATGCGGATAAAGTTAAACTTGACATCCAAAGCTTAGGCTTTACATTTGATGGGGACAAAATCTGTGCGGCAGCAACACCTGATGGCCTTGGGATGGAAGATGATGATATCATTGAAGTGCATGCTAAGACAAAGTGACAAGGTATGATATAATATGGGTATATCTTTGGACCTATGAAAATCATTGCTTCATATCAATTGCAATTGGGTGTCAATAGAGTTTCCAAGTCTAAGTGCTCATGTTTTGGTTAAAAGGATGCTAGTTAGAGATGATAGCCTCTTTTTTGTTTTTGGTTTTATGGACCTGGTCAACACTAAAAGTTTTGGATTGAAAATACAATTTAGTCACATGTGCCTAGACCACTGATTCGTAACCTTATTAATCATTTTCAAATTTCTCTTTGGAATGATCTGTCTATACTGTGTAGTTTCTCCTTAATTTCTTGAATAATTTTGCAACTTCTTATTGCCTCACTATCGCAAGAACATGTATTTTTAAGCTGACCCAATTTGAACTGCAACTTCTGTTCAGGTTCTTTGTTTTGGACGGTGTTAGAAGAAACTTGATGACACTTATTTTTGGGTTTTGGTTTGGCTCGTTTGGTTGAACTGCCCTTTATCTGTATTATAATTGAGCTTAGATTATGCTGCTTTTGGCCCCAACTGTACAGTATTTTTGAATATGAGTTTTCTAGGGTACGGCGTTCATGGGAGAAGTTGGAGGACTCTTCAATCTTTGATAGGGTAGTTAACATGGGAAGTGGTTTCTATTATTTCCTGTAATTTACCGAGTTTATTGGCAAAAGATCTATTTGGCCTCCCAATATTTAAAAAAAGATCTAACTTATTTCTTACCATTTGTTTCCTAAAATTTATAAAATGATATAAATTGTTTTATGAACATTGATTATATTGATATTCTATCATTAGGTCTCTATAGACTATATCAAGCATGTAGATTTAACGGTTGATTTACAAAATGGTAATTGAATTAGTGTTTAAGGGTAATTTATAGTATTTTATAAATAGTAAAAGATAAATTTTATTATTTTATAATATTAAGGGGTAAATTGTATTATTTTACAAATATTAGGAATAAAGTAATACTTAAAAAAATATTAAAAAGAAAGTTAGATTTTTCCCTAAAATGTCAAGGAATAACATAAAGTTTCTATTAATTTTATTAAATGAAGATTATCAAACAAATAAATAATATTATAATATTGATTTGATTGTAGATATGGGAAAATGTGACTTTGCTCGAGGAGTTGACGCACTTGTAAATTTGCGTTTCAAACCAATTATAATTACACAAGCATTTATGAAGTTAAAAAGACTAACATGAGAGATAGACATATGTACATTCCATATGTATTACTAACACGAGAGATAGACTTGTAAGGGTACAAAGCTTAATAATGAAGATTTGTTTAAATATTTTCCTACTAATTAAATATAATTGTGGACAAATTATGTTGGAAAAACAAGTAACTGATACAATTAAACATAACACACTTCAAAGGGAGCCTTAATTGCATTACATGTAAAGAATTGGTAAATTAAAGAGTCTCAAAAGAGTTTTGTAATCGTTGGTATCAGAACACAAGGTTTGAGCATTTTTGTTGTCCAAATGATTGGAAATCAAAACATTGAAGCGATTAGTGAAAAGTTGGTCAAATTGAACTTTGCTCGGGTATCATTTGAGAAGATGACACCTTGCGGATTTTTTAAAGATTGGGTCACCTTAAGAAGGTGATCAATGGTTTACACAAAAAGTTGGAAGATATGTAAGAAGAAGCAAATTGAAGAGTGATAGTATTGAAAGATGCTTTGGCTCTCATTTGGAGTAACACTGCCGTGAATGTTAGTAGGAATTAGACCAAATTGAAAGTCTCCAAACCTAAGCATTTTAATAGTGTGAGAGATGCTAAGGTATTGGAGAATTTTCTATGGAACATGCAACAATACTTTGATATTAAAAGAGTGCAAGAATGTGATAAAATTATCGTAAGAAATATCATATAGATATTATGATTGAATTTAAACATATATATGATAAGAAAACACAATCACTTCCTTGAATTATGCATGAAATGCACCGATTAAAGGATTCTCATATTTTTTAAATAATCATAATCTCTTTTTAAATTTTGAAATTGCTAAATAATAATCCATTGGCGGTTACTAGATGAAAAAAATACTATAAACACGCATAGGTGTAATTATTAATCACTTTCCACTTACATATGACGGGTTTATCTAATAGAAAATTGACATTTTTTATACTAGTTCAATACCTGTACGACTTGTATATTATAAGGGCACGTTACCATACATCTGTTAGGAATATATGATATATTGACTAATGAATCAATCCATAAGTAGATTTAGTATGTTGTACCCTAAATTGTTTAATTACATCATTCATCATCTCATTCTCAATTCATATATGCTTCATATTCGTATTGCCTTCTACATAGAAAGTGGGTCTTTTTAAATACTTCATGATACAAGTTTGAATGCATAATTATCTTCTTCGTTTCTTAACTATTTGAATCAAATTAACTTGTTTTTTTCGTAACGTCCTTTTATATTGAACGAACATGATTTTCAGGTAACATTCTAAGATATCAATTATTAACTTAATTCTTTGGAATTAAATCTCCAATAAAAAGGTACTTAAAATTGACGTTCACGCAACCTCATATAATATAAGTTGAGAATATGACTTATATTATTTTTGTTAGTTGATAATGCACACAGGTTAAAATTCACGTGTTATACTATTGACTCTCTTTTAACAAAGTATATGTCTTTTCTCTAATATTGTACAGATAATAGTTCAGGTATACTTGATACGTAACTTAAATTCACTTATTTACTCACTTAATCATTTTTTCAAAACTCACATCTAGCATATTAAGAAAAAATAGGTAAACATATTATTTCTCAAGAGTTATGACATTACTAATAACTCTTTTTATCCATTAATGTACTTTACATCAACATTCGTATTATAAGCCATGAGCTTTCATCTTATCATCTAGATAAATAATTTAAAACTTGTCTCATCTCCCCTTCTATAAATTAATGGAGGCAATGAATTATGTGGGAAGATATCTCATATTTGTTTGACATATTTCAAACATTTAGAATTGAATATTCAATACTCATTCCATTATTCATTTTAAAACTAAATACTTAAATACTGTTAAAATCCAAATTTAAGTCTTAAAATTTTCATAAAAAACTCATATAAGAAAAATAATGATGTTTAATACTCCATTAATATGTGTTACATGAAATACTTAATGACAAACAAATTAGCATCACTAAGATAGTCACATGGCATAATCATTTCTTTTTGAGTTATTATGTCCTTACAACATAATTATGCTCAATGTTTATGTGTTTGGTTTAGTCTCAACATTTGAACTCTCTATTATTGTCTCTCAATGTGTTTCTTCATACATAATAGAGTGTATGTAATATTACTAATTGCATTTCATCATGTAGCATTTATAGATACTACCTATTGTTCAATTGCTTACCTTTATGGAATGGCAATATAAAACGTTTACAATATTGCATACAGAACCACTCAAACATTCTTTTGATATATATGTAGCATATAAAGCACTAACAATCATATTTAATGCTATTTAGAAATTTAACTTCTAAGATATATGCAACCTTATCCATGTTATTCATATGAAATATGCTTGATAGTCACTTGATTGATTTACTTAAAAAATTGATTGATTTACTCATCAAACTAACTTTTGTCACTAGCTATCATAATATTATCCATGCATATTGATAAATTTACACATTTATCATTGGATGTTATAGTATATACTTAGTGGTATTTATTAATCATACTAAAATCGTATTATATGATTACTATATAAATCTTAATGCAATATTAACTTTTAAATTGCTTTAGACCATGGATTGACGATAACAATCTGAACACATAATATTCTTGGTCCTTGTAAACAAATCATATTAGCTGTTCTTCATTTAAGAACATAGCCTTTTACGTCTACTTGACGTAAATTAAGATTCACTATAACTACTAAAGTTAGAATTAGTCAAATAAATATAAACCTTATAATAAATGAGACTGTATTCTTATATTCAATCTTAATGTCTTCTCATATTCAATCTTATATTATGCATATCTTTTACGATAAGACGTGCTTTGTATGTTTCAAAGTTAAATCAATCTTTCAATTAACATTTGAGAACTTATTTGTACTTGATAGCCATATGTCCCTTAGGACAATTAACCAAGTCTTATACTTAAATCGAGAATGTTGGTATTCATTTTTCTTTTATAACTCACACATTCATTCCTAACAAAAAGAATAGAGCCTTTTGCATATGATTGTACCTATAAGTCTCTCGTAGAATTATCAATGCCCTTTAACATCAAAATGTCGTCTAGGAATTCATCCACTCATAACGTTAGAACAATTAAAAGATTTTGAGAAAGAATATCTTTGCACATTCATATTGCTCCAACTCAAATTATATTGTGGAAAAGAGTTCCTACTAGGCTTCAATTGTTATGATAAAAAAACTAATTTATCATTTCCTTACTTGCTCCCACTCAGATGTATTACATCCATTTGATCTTAACTTGTAAGATTATTTTGATTCAATATTTCACATAGAGATAGGCTTTGAACTATCTTGTCTTGCTTCAAAAGTCATTCTCTAAGAATATGTTGTCTTATGACAAAAATCCAATTATTAAGTTATTACCTTACTTAGTTTTGAACAAAAAACTTATGGAATGATGGGAATATCCATCATAGATACTTTATTTCCCTCTAGGACCAAATTTCCCATACTTATGAAAGGAACTAAGTAGGTAACACTTTTTTTGGAGTTCAAATATGATAAATCAAGTCTTTAATCTATTTATAACAAATATGGTGTTTAATAATTAATTTGATAATCACTCTAGTAAAATATCTTTGGTCATTAATGACACATTACCCAATAGACAATAAACAAACTTTGCTTATGTCTTGAGAGACTTTACTATTTCATAAGAAGTTCTACTTTTTCTCTTTGCATCACTATCTGCTTAATATGTTTATAGAATTCTCAATGTATCCCTTTAATTTTCATCATATGATCTCTTGAATTAATAAGACAAGTACACTAAAGACCTTTTATCATTGTCCAGTTCTTAAAATCATTATATGTTTTATCTCATTAATTCATTTTACCCCAAATATCATAACGAGTTAAATATATTGAATTAACAACTATCTGCACCCCACAAAATAATTTACTATGCAAATTTATCAATTAGAATGTGGTCATAAGCAGATAATGTTTTTATTATATAGGCCTTTAAAATAAACACATTTGACTAATTGACTCATTTGATTTTGTCAAATATGACCCGGCCTAATAAGCCATCATTTAGTATCATTTTGTAAGTGATAGATGAGGTAATAAGGCAACAAATATTTCTAACCATTATCTAATACTGTAAAAGCATATAACATAAAATCATGGGTATGATTATTTCAAGAGCCTTATCATTTTTATTATAATATTCCAAGGATGATATATAGCTATAATATAAACTAATAAAGAATTGAAATATTAATGTATTTAAGTAAACAAATAATATCCATAATTAATAGTTGTACTTTGAACAATTGACAATTTTAAAATGCATTAAGCATAAAAAATACTCATCCTATGCATTACAAGATGCAGTTATCCTAACAATATTTAATGGTAAACCACTATGAAACATACACCTAAATATTTCCCTCCTTTTATGCTCTCCTAAAAACATTCGTACTGTCATGAAAGTTGAGTGTCATTCCTAAACATCCTACATTTACCACTACGAAAGCTGGGTGTCATTAATAAACATCCCACATTCTCATCAACAACTCCCCCTCTATAGGTAATAATGTCCAAAGCATTGTATGAATGAGTCATCATTGATGAACATCCCACATTTACCACTATAAAAGTTGGGTGTCATTATTGAACATCTCACATTATCATCAACAACTTTCCCTCTGTAGGTAATAATGCCCTATGCATTATATGAATAAGTCAAAATTGATTAGTGAACCTATTATAATTCAAAAGTCTAAGTTAATTGATCATTGTAAGGACATTTGACACATGAGTTCTTAAATCTTGCTTTAGTTGCATACGACATTTTTCCAACTATCTTACTAAGTTAGCTATGAGTAATTTTCTTTCAGACAAGTGTCTTACTCTTGGCCTTCTCATTTTAGGACTTTTTCCTAAAATTAAGACAAAAGGTTACGCATCATCATAATGTTTAAATAAACATATTATATGAACAAGATAATCGACATGTAACATATTATTTGGATGTATGCCCTTCAAATAAACAAATTAGTTGATTTAGAGAATTTATCCAAAAGACACATTACAGTATATGAGGGTCATTAATAAACAAATTATTTGATACATAGTACTATCAAACAAATTATATTATTTGATTAGTAGACTATTTCTTATAATATCTCATACAAGTAGGAAAGTATGAAAAATTTATTAAAAAATAATTAGGGATTTATTTTTAATTATACATAACACAAACTTATTTTTAATTTTATTCAACTAAACAAATCAGTTTACTTTAATTAGAAACTTCTTTTTTATATTTATTTTAATTAGAAAAATTATTTCTAATTTTATTTTATTTTAAATAAATAAGTTAGTTTAATTTAATGTGAAAACTCATTTCTAATTTTTAAATTATATTTGAAACTTATTTATAATTTTATTTAACTTAAGCAAATTGGTTTATTTTTATTATAATAGAAACAATTTTCTAAAATTAATTTATTTTCATTAGAAAACTCTTTTTTAATTTTTATTTTCATTAAAACACATTTCTAATGAAAATAAATAAATTTTAAAATTTTTTTCTATTTTAAATTTTTTTATTTTCATTAAAAATACATTTTTAATTATTATCTAACTGAACTAATTAGTTTGTTTTAAGGGTAAATTGTAAAAAAAAAAATCCAGAACTTTGATCAATTTTTCAATACTAACTAGAACTTTAAAAGAGTAGAAATTAAATGCTCAAATTTTCTTTTTTTTTTTTTTCAAAAATAGCCTATTTTTAATGGTTTATCAATGGCATCCATGTAAATTATTGAAATTTTAAGTTCTAAACTTCAACACTTTACTGCATTTAGATTTGTTGGTTTTTTTTTCGCACCTTAGGTCGTGAGTTGGATTCCCATACCCATCTTCTTATTCTTTTATTTTACTCTTCAAATGAAGATGGTAAACAACCTTAATGGGTTACTCGTTAGTAGCACAAGTTGTTATCTTCAACACTATTTTCTGGCCTCACCCTATCGTTAGGTCTCAAGGCCCCATTACGTGTCACCTCCAACACAAAGATCGCTATTTTGAACTCTCCGAAACTAAAAACTCGTTGCTTTGTAGTGGAATGAGACTAATCTCTAAGTAGATGTTGTTGGTCTCAGAATCGACGAAGTACTTGACGTTGGCGACATGACAGAGGACGGGCCATGGAATCTGAGGAGATGAAGAGAAATCGACGGTAGATTGAGAGTGTTCAGCGTGGCCTCGAAGAAAGTAGAAGAAATGGTGGGATCAGAGCTATACTGTCTGCATCCAAGCCCTTTTCTGATTTTGGGCGTCATTTGAAGGGCGAAAAAAAAAGAAAGGTTGTGGGGGAATCAAACAACACGACCTAAAGTTTGGAAAGTTGATTTTTACCGATCGAACTGATCTCGTAAGATGCAAAAATTTTAAAATAAAATTTACTTAAAGTTTTATTAGATTAGACACATGTCAAAAAATAATACTAACGTGACAACCACATTAACTCCGTTAACACAAGTGTTAACGACATGCCAGTTTTGAAATAAATTGAAGAGTAATTTTTGTTTTCATGTGTTATTATCTATTTTTAAAAATATCACATATTTCTTTATATTTTAACAAAATTATCATACACCTTCTGAAATTATTTTGCGATAACGTGGTACTAACGTAGCGGTAGTCCTGACATGACAAGTTGATCATACTGATTTGGTGATGACATGATACTGTTGACTGTATAGACTAATAATGTGGCAAGTGGCATGATGTGTGACGTGGCAGAATTACTGTGCAGGTCGTACATTGATAATTTATGAAAATACAGAAGATATTTGAAAAAAAAAAGAAAAACATAAGGGATATTTGAAAAAAATAAAAAATACAGGGGTATTTAAAAAAAATAAAAAACATAGGAAGTTGTTTTAAAAAATAAAAAATACAGGATAATTACTTGATATATTATATTTATTATTTAAGGTAAATTTATTTATAAAATATGAAAAAGTATATTTTTATTTATACAATTTAAATTTTATAAACTATATTTATAAATACAAATAAATATAATTTGTGTATTGAAAAACTAAAACTACAAAAATTAAAAACAAAATAAATCAAATAGATTATTAGTTTAATATTTTTAAAAAATCAAAATTACTATTGAAAAATATTTAAATAAAATTGTAAAGTTTAAAATATTTAGTCTAAATATTATCAATTTAAAAATTTTTAACTAAAAATTAAATTAAATATTTTAAAATTTTAACATTTCATTTTTTACAAATAACTAAATTTATAAATAAATATAATTTACATATTTAAAAAGTAAAACTAAAAAATGAAAGATAAACTCAAAGCTAATAGATTATTTTTTAAATATTATGAATAGTTATCAATTTTTAATTTTACTGTAAATATTATAAATAGTTATCAATTTCAAATTTTAAATTTCTATAATTAATTTTCCTATTTCATCAATAATTTTGTATTTTTGTTTGGAAATTGTTTGGAGTCATATGTATATTCATTCAAAGTTAGATTCAATTCCAGACGTTTCAATGAACTCGCATGTTTATTAATTTCAAATTTTATTATTTATAATATTTAATAAATTTACTATTTATAATATTTGAAATTGATAACTATTCATAATAACTAAAATAAAATTTGAAATTGATAACTATTCATAATATTTAAAGTAATAATCTATTTGCTTTGAAATTGTCTTTATTTTTTAGTTTTACTTTTTAAATATGTGAATTATATCTATTTATGAATTTATAAATTTATTTATTCATAAAAAATGAAATGTTAACTTTTAAAAATACTTAATTTAATTTTTAGTTAAAATTTTGGAATTGATAATATTTGGACTAAATATTTTAAAGCCTATAATTTTATTTAAATATTTTTAAATAGTAATTTTGATTTTTAAATAATATTAAAGTAATAATCTATTTGTTTTGGTTTTTTTAATTTTTAA
>JAOXYD010047425.1:0-13469 GCA_028565735.1 Pinacopodium congolense | reverse complement strand
CTTTATTAGAGCTTTTATTATGTTTTCAAAAGCTTCTTTTTTAAAAAATAAAATCTTCCATCATTGTTAGGATTAGAGGTGATATTGCATCTAGAGATAGGAGATCATAAACGCCATATAAGGATGAGTACTTTGATATCGACTCTCCTCAATTCCTTGATTATGCTATTGAAAAGTCATATGAAAACAATGTCATTGGCCTCTCCTATTTAAATAACTATAAGCAATATGGTTTAGAACAATATTTCATAGATTAGGGGTGAGAAAGTCCCCATAAAGTTAGGCTTTACTTCTATAAGTTTAGAGAACAACATGTACGTGATGAATACCATATAATCTATAAAGTTCAATGTGTTCATCTCTCTATAGATCTTCTAAATGAAATCTTAGGCATTCTTATCCTATAAAAGCATTCTTATTATAATTTCTTGATTAATCATAGCAACCCACCTCACTCTATGACTAATTGAGTAAAAACTATTTTTTGAGTTGCCTACTGAAGATGGAATAATATGAAAATCAAGAGATTCAAAGGAACCTACGGAAAACACTTGTTTCCACCATTTTTAAAAAAAATAAATACAACAATTTTTACTCAGGTGGTCATTTTACATTCCTATGTTTAGATGATCTTTATTTTTTCTCCACATTAATGATGGGTGAATGAATTCATTTAGGAGATTTTATTTTGTGCAACATGATTCATTTTTTCCAAATGAAGAAGAAAAACTAAAATATTCCTTATACTTTCATTATTGGTTACATCTTCCAACATTTTCATATTTGTCTAATGAAAGAAGAGTTTGAGCTTCAATCTTTCTTTGACTAATCTAATTTACGTCTCATGGACTATCAAATCATTAATAAGTTGAATGATTCGATCACATCAGCAATGATAACAATGTATTTACTGCCTAATTATTATGGTGGTGGTGATGATAACATTGCTTAGAGTCATAACAGTACTGTATCCATCAATGATGGGGATACATCCTCTGGGACTCCTATAAATTTAATTAAATCATCCATTATTTATCTACAAGTTAACATTACTCCATTTTGTGGTGATTTTGGTACATTTCAAGTTCAAATCAAGTTTGGTACACAACTTTATGAGATGTTCATATTACTTTATGACATTTACTCGTGTCTTCATATTCCACCTTAATTTGAGTGTTATTTTATGGAAGTTTAGTATTTCTTATATAGTGAGAGTTTTATAAAGATGTGTCTAGTTTAATGTATTTTTATTTTTGACACTTTATGTATTTTAGGTATTAATGTAGGGCACATTTTGTTTATTATGTTATTTACTTCTCTTTAGTGGAGATTTATGTTCGTATTGTCTATTTCTCTCTTTCTTTCTTTATGTATGAATTAGATTTTATGACATTTTTTTGTTTACTTTTTTGATGATTCCAAAAAAAGAGAGGAGGGTATTATATGACTACTTTTTTATGATTACAAAAAGGGGGAGAATGATAGAAGTGATATTAGAAAGGAATAGAAAGGAGTCATAAGTTTTGTGATGTTTGCATGTTAGAGTTGTTTGATTTATGTGTTACATACTTCTAGTATCACATGGTTTTTTCATCATAAAAAAGGGGGAGATTGTTGAACCAAAGGTTTGTTCCACCTTTGTTTTGATGATAAAAAAGTGTTTTACTAATGTGTTTGTGGAAATTGGTCATTTTTGTTAAAATAGTTTTAATAAAAACAAGAGTTTGGTGAAGACGTTGCATGAATGAGAAGCCCTTACCTAGAGTTTATGAATTATATGGAATTGATTAAAGACCAAGTTCATGAAAGAAGAGCTTTGGAATTGATCTTAAAGACTGAAGATAAAAGATCAGGCTTAAGCGTAGAATTTGATAGGTTTTAAGTGAATATGTAAGTCTTCTTTTTAGTCTTACCATTATGTTGAAATGGCTGACTCATGCATTAATTCATGTTTAATATTTGTATATAGGATGCATAATAAAGAGGCATTATATGTGTTTGATATGTATGGAAAATCTATTAATAAATGAATGAATGCATGTATAATATTTCATGAGTATGTGTGATGATTGAATTGGTATGACTTATAAAGTCTTGAATTGTTTGAATTGGCATGATGATGTATGAATTGATTGAATATGTGGTTACATGTAATGAAGTGAATGAAATTGGTTAGATTAATGTACTAAGGTAATTTAGTAAGATGAATGAATTTGGGTTATATTAAAATATGTTGAATTAGGTTATGAATTGATTTTGGTTAAGTTTGGATGGATTTGGGCGAGAGTATCGATCTGTGAGGTCAGTCGACTAAACTGCATAGGTCAGTTGACCGAATGGTAGTTGGTCAACTGGTAGCATGATTTGGCCAACTGAATGAGGAAAATCAAGAGATCGGTCGACTGATAGTAGAGGTTCAGTCGACCGAATGAAGTGAATCTACAGGTCAACATTGGGCAACAGCTACTTTGCTTGTAAAATAATTTAATGAATATAAACATTGGAGAAACGACTATTTGCTTTTGGAATGAGTATAAATAGGTGTGTTGTATGTTGTTTATGCATAGAAGAAGTGTTGAAAGTATTTATACATTAAGATTAAGTGTTCTTGAGTGTGTTTAAGTGTTTTGGTGGAATTTTATGATTTTAGTGGTGCATTCATTCTTATATTTTTAGAGCCCCTACACACCTTGGTGAGTCAATTGAGTGACATTTTGTAAGACTATTCAAGTGGAGTTGATTAAGAATGAAATTCGTGTAAAGGTTATTCTTAAGCCTTGAAAAAGAAGAAGGTCATAAGGTTCTCCTTTAGCCTTAGAAAAGGGAGTATTGTGATGATATTTCTAAGCCTTAGAAAAAGGAGAGTGAAAGGTTATCCTAGATGTACGCTCTATTCTTATTGATTGTAATAAGAACAAAATCTCAACAGTGGTGTTGGAAACTAGATGTAGGGTAAATGGACTGCTCCGAAATAGAATAAATCGATTGTGTCTCTTATTCTCTTTCTCTTTCATTTTTATGCATTTATATTGTTTTATTTACTGTTTAATTCAATTGATTAAGAATTATTTAGCTTCCGCTTTTAATTAAATTAGCAAAAGACTTAAGATTAATGTTATAAAAGAAAATTTTAAGAGCTTAATTCACCCCCGTCTTAGGTGCCATATAGAGCAAACACATAGAGAAGTGAGTTTACCATTTCCAATATGATGATGCAGGGCCAAATTCAACTGCCTCCAAATACCTAGCAATTATTGGAAAGAGCATAATTTCTTTCTATCTCCTATAAACTTTGATTGTTGAGAAAATACTCATGTTTTTATCACTCGGGAATAGCTTTTTTTTCCCTAAAACATATGTGAAATTCACTTTGCTAGTCCTACCTTAAGGCAGACATAAATTGGTCATAACCCCATGACCCTCTTCTTCTTAGTTCGTCAAATATTTAACTAAAATACTTTCACTTTAACCTTCTTGTATGCATCATCAGACTAGAGGACGTTTCATAAGATCATACCTAAAGACTTGATAATCTCCTTGGGAAAAATAATGTAAGCAGATAAATATATATAAAGGTTATTCAGTGTGGAGACAATTAATTATAACTGATTAGTAAAGGAGAGACACCGGTTGCTCCACATGTTGATCCGAGATAGCAACCTCTCCACTAGGCGCAAGCATTTCCAGTAAGTTGGTTTCTTAAAAGTAATTGGCAACACCTAATATTTAAAAGGGAGAGAGTCTAATGACATGCTAACAAAAGCAGCTAATGTAAGAGCATCTTATACTATAGAGTTTGAAAAAATTGTAAAGCTCTTCCTAGATTGGGATATAACTTCAAAAGGTTCAAGTATTAGTGCATAGTTTACTAGAGCATCATCACATATGGTTTCCAAGCAGCAGAAAATAAGAGGATGGAGTCTTAGAGATAATATAGAGTTTATGGAGACTATGTTGAAGAAGGCTTAATTATGGAAGATCAAGATAGAATTGTTAAAGGTTTATATTTTTAATTTTTGTTGTAAGTTCTTCTTGATCCATTTTAGTGTTTAAAAGGGCTTACTTATGCATAATTGCATTCATTATTTAGAATATGCATGCAAGTGTCATAGTCAAGAGGGAATTGTATACGCAATACTTTAATAATCCTTTTTAAGAGTTAAAAATACTCATGGGAATTTTTTCAATGTGTATGTGAGTTAAGAAAAGTTTTTATGGTATTTAGGGTTCTTTTGGATTGATTTGAAATATTTTGTATGTGTTTTATATGTGTAAAAATAAATAGTTTAATAGATTGGTTAACTTATATCTATATTGATCGATAGTCTAATAAGCAAATATGCAACAATAAAACGAACTAAGGAAAAGAGAAGTTAGGGAACAACTTATAGGCCAAAAATACACCATAAATAAGTGTTTTATGAGCGTCATTTTAATCCAACAAGGGAAAGAAACATTCATTCAAATGATTTTAGGTTTAAGAGCTTGGTTTTATGAATTTTTGTAAATTTTTGGTTGAGTTTGTACTATTTTTATATGATTTATATGTGCATATTTGTTCATTCATATCAAGATTTCATAAGCCTCTTTCAAACACCTAGTGAGTTTCAATGAAACATTTCTAAGTGTATTTTTGAGAGATTGAAAGGAAGTGAGCAATTTAAATTATGAAGGTTATCCTTGAGCAAAATGTGAAGTTTACTAATGATTTAAGATCATTGTGTAAAGGTTAAAAGATATGTGCATTTGGAATATATTCAAGGACAAAAGCTTAGACTTAGAGGTCAATCTTGAAGGAAAAGGAAGAATAAGTCTTATGTAAGTTTCAAGACTATTAATTTTTGCTTTTAAACCTTTTTGTAAGTGATATTTGAAGCTTAAAAATTTTATAGCCTCAAATTTTGTATACATGCATTCCATATGTTTTAAAATTGCATCATTTTGTTTTAACTAGTCAAAATTTTGAGTTTTAGGCCCTTGAATCAATGTTGCAATTGAAACAAAATTTAAATATGATTTATAACTTTTTCAAAATGGTTTTGAAATGTTTTAGACAAAATTTTATGCTTATTTTCTAAACCAATAATGGTGGGTTCTTCAAAGGTTGTTGTAGTCATGAGAAATAACTATTATAGTCCCTTTTTTGGACATTACTGACAGTTATGCTTGAAGCACAATGACTTATTGAGCATTGACAAAACTGTCATTAAATGTGTTATATAGCATAAACTTTTCTTTTTCATTACATTCTTAATAATACCTCTTCTCCCACAGCTAGCTGTATCATCTAACATGTCTTTTATTCCTAAAACTCTACTTCTAATGTTTTAAGGATCTCTAAATCAATCAAGAAACTTGTTTGAGTAAGCTTGAGAGAAAAATCTTACCACTTTCAAAAAGCTTTTTCCTTTAATGTATTAATAACTTTTCAATCCTTCTCTTGTAATTTCAAATATAGTTTTATGTATCTAATCACTTGTATTCTATCTTTACTATATGTATAAAGGGTTTTTTAAAGTTTGATCACTTTTGATTATTATTTTTGTGCAAGGTTTAATTTTCTGTCCTGACATTTCAAAATAGTGTTTGCGCCTTCAATTTATCTTGTTCAATATTATTTCTTAAATTTTTAGATAAATTTTTTGTTGTTTAATTTAATTTTTCTATATATTTAAGTCTACAAGAGGTTTTGTCACATTTGTCTTTATTAAATAAAAAATCTTCTTGAGTTTGTTGTACAAAATGTCATAATCACTCTAGTTTTTTTATTTCTACATTTCATCTTATCCAATCTTCATTATCAATGATTCAAACCATATTTTTGGACCTTAAAATAATCTTATTCTACTGCGTTAAGCTTTATAAAAGATCACTGAGTGTATATTTCATTTTTAGATAGACACTGGCCCTTAGTTTATTATCCTTCAACTTAAACACCGCCATAGATGTGTCTCGATTATCTATAATTGGAATTTTCAATTAATTGATTATTTGATTTTGCAAAAGACTTCTCTTTTCCTTGAAAAGGTTTTGTGAAGGATTCCCTAACTCCTCTTTGCCTAAAAAAGGATTTGTGAAGCTTCCCCTAGTCTTTAAAAATATTTGTTAAAGATTGTTCTTCACCTTTTGAAAAGAAGATGTTGATTTACAAAGAATACTCTTCACCCATTAAATAAAATTATAAGTTACTACATTACGATGTGCAAAATCCATCATCAAGTATGTTGAGAGAGGAGTAGGCAATTGTTTATGACAAAACACTATAAACTTTAGTGTCTTCTCTCCTTCTTAATCTCTTTAAGTTATTGTTGATTCCATTATTGACTAACTCTAATAGCATTTCTAATTGTAATGTTTGTGTAGTCTTAGATTTTTATTTATCCTTTCGTTGGATCACCATTATTACATAATTGATTATGTTATGGATTTTTTCCCTATCATTCTTAATTGTGCAGAATATTTATCCTTATATAATTGTAAATTGAGTTATTTATATTGTGGTATATTGCTCATGTCATTTTCATATATTATTTAGTCGAATTTTGTTGAGGAACTTGTCATAGTTATTATTTTCTTTTAAGTGGCTTAAAATTTTAGATGAGGGATAGACTTCTGAATACTCAATTCACCCCTTCTTGAGTGCCTTTAAGACTTATAATTGGTCTTAGAGCTAGACCAACTTTAGTCTTGTTAATTTAATTATATTGTAAGAAAAATATTGAGTATGGGACACTTGATAGGTCCATCTAATCAAGAGGGGAAAAATCTTAATACATCTTTATTCTTTGATAAGAGTTGTTATCTTTATTAGAAAATTAAGATGAAATTCTTCCTTATGGCAAAAAATGTTAAGATATGGTGTAATACTAGTGAAAGGCCATACATTATGACTAAGTTTGAAAATGGACAAAGAGTACCTAAGGTGAAGGAAGAGTTAGTGTTGAAACATGAAAGATCCATTTCGTTAAATAATATAGCAAAAGGCTTAAGAAGTGGAAAGTTTTCTATCTCACAGTGACCCAAATTAATATGTTTACTTTAAGTAAAACAAATTCATTTTTTTAGACATCTAAGAGTAGCAAGATGCATGTTGATAGTGGATGCTTGAGGCATATAATGGGCAATATATCCTAATTCATATCCCTAAATAATAAAAATGGAGGCAATGTGATAGTTGGGGACAATGCTAATGCCAAGTTGATTAGTATTTGAATGATCGATAAGAAAGATACTTGTATTGTTAATGCTCTTTTTTTTTTGTTTAAAACATAAATTTTTCAGTGAAAAAGATTTCAAAGTTACTTTTGAAACAAAGTCATTCATCATTTTAAAAGTTCTGGATAATAGTGTAGTTTTCCTTGGAAAGAAAGAAGGAAAAACTTACACTATTGGTTTGGATGATCTTTTAATAATGATGCTAAGTGATTTATTTCTATGAATGATGATGAGTGGATTTGGCAAAGAAGGTTATGTCATGATATCATGAAATACATTGCGAACAATAGTAACAAAGGGATAGTAAATTTATTACTTAAAATAAAGTTTGACAAAGACAAAGCATGTGATGCATATTAATATGATAATCAAACAAAAGCCTATTTTAAGAAGAAAAATGTTATTACTACTTCTGTATATATAGAATTTTTGCATATGGATTTCTTTGGATTATCTAGAGTGGTTAGTTTGGAGAAAATTTCTATGAATATATGATAGTTGGTGACTATTGTATGTTCACTTGGTTAATATTCTTAGCTATTACAGATGAGTGCTTTAAGTCTTTTGTTAAGTTTGCAAAGAGAGTTAAACTAGAAAAATGGTATATGATATCATCCATTAGAAGTGATCATGGTAGGGATTTTGAAAATGAGTTATTTAGGTCAATTTACTAAGAGAATGACATTTCTCATAACATTTAAACTCCTAAGATTCCTAAAAAAATTGGAGTTGTTGAGAAAAAGATTAGAACTTTATAAAAGATTATTAGGACTATGTAGAATCAATATAATGTTCCTAAGTAATTCTCGGAAAATGTCATAGCTTGTGCTTGTCATATTCCTAATAAGGTCTATATAAGAGCTAACATGGACAATACCCAATATGAATTCTGACATAAGAAAAAGCCTGAGGTTGTTTTCTTTAAGGTGTAAGCTACAAATGTTACAATCCTGAAGACTAGAGATAATTTTTGCAAAGTTGATGCAAAATCTAAGGAAGATATATTTATAGGAAATTCCTTTACTAGTAGAGCCTTTATGGTGTTTAACAACTGAACAATGGTGATTAAAGAAAATATTAATGTCTTTTTAGATGAATGAAAACTTTTTGAAGTGAAAAAAGTATTAATGATGTTGATATGGACTTATTAAAAGATTTGGAGAATTTAAGACTAGAAGAAGGAAAAGAGAAAATTTAGAAAATCCCTCTTCACCTAATGATCCATTAGTTGAACTAAGTGAGGGTGAAAGAAGAGATTAGAGTTCACCTAGAGAGTGGAGGTATAAGGAAGACAAGCTCTAAGCAAGTTTTACGTGATATATAAAGAAGTTTAGTAACTAGATCATCCTTTAGAGATTTGACACAAATTGCTTTTATCGCTAATATAAGGCACAAAACCATAGATGCAACCTTAAGTGATAAGAGCTGGGTGTTTGCAATGAATGAGGAGTTAAATTAATTTGAAAGAAACAAAATTTGGGCTTTAGTACCTAGGCCAAGTTATCATCAAAATTAATAGTACTAAATTGGTGCTTAGAAACTAACTTAATGAATAAAGAATATTTTAGGAAATAAAGCTAGCTTGGTAGCTAAGGGTTACAATCAAGAAGAAGGAATAGAGTATGAGGAGACTTTGCACTGATAGTTTAAATATAAGATATTAGGTTTTTTTAACCATTTGCATCTTATAAGGGATTTAAGATATATCAAATGGATGTTAAGAGTGTGTTTCTTAAGGGTTTCATTAAAGAAGGAGTGTGTGTAGAATAACCATCGGGATTTGAGATTCATGATGCACCAAACCATGTCTAAAATTTTTCAAAAGCTTTATATTATTTAAAATAAACTCCTGGAGGTTGGCATGAAATTTCTATTCTAAATTGTATAGATGGTTGATAGGTAGTTTATTATACCTTACAGGTAGTAGATATGACACTATGTTTAGTGTCTATTTGTGTGTTAGGTTTCAGTCCAATCTTAAGAAGTCTCATTTTTCAACTATTAAGAAGATTTTGAGGTATTTAGTTGGCATATTATCCTTAGGATTAGTATATCCTAGGAATGACTATACATATTTATTTTGCTATTCCAATTCACATTATGCTGTTACTCTTCTAGATAGGAAGATCGCATTTGATAATAGTCAACATTTAGGAAATTATTTAGTAAAACACACAATTATATGGTTTTTATCAACCTTTAAAGTAGAATATGTATAGAACAATATTTTTATGCACAAGACCTTTGGCTTAGCCAAAAACTTTAGGGTCATGGCACGGAACTTACTAAGATGCCCATTAGGTTTGATAACCCTAGTTCTATTGGCTTAAATAATAACCTCATTCAACATTCAAAGACAAAGCATGATGAGGATAGATACCATTTCATAAGAGATCATGTGTAAAATGGTGATATATAATTAAAGTTTGTCAATACAAATTATCACTTGGTTGAAATATTCCCTAAACCAATGAATAAGAACAATTTTAAGATGATAAAGAGAGAATTAGACATGATTAACGATAGGTCAATCTAAACCTTATGAGTTTAAGCATGATTTCTACTGCTTCGATTTATGTTTACCAGTTTGGATAAATATCAAATGTAGTTTTCCCCAAAATTTTCTTCTTCTTTACAATTTATTTTACTATTGTTAGCTTCCACATATTTTTTATTACTTTTTGGTGACGGTTAGAGAGGGAGAGAAAATTGACTGATATTAGTCATTTCATTTTGGGGAAGTGAAATTAATACGAATTGTTTTAAAGTAAGAACTAAGGGGAGTCAAAATTATAATAGATATATTTGATTGAATATGATGTATCTTTAGGAATTTATTATATGTAATGTATGTTTAAGAATTTAATGGAGATGGTTGATTTAAATTTTTTTAATTTTCTAATATCATATGTTTTATCATCATAAAAAATTAGGGGAATATTAAAGCAAGCGATGTTCCAATCTTAGTTTCTTTATAAGAAATCATGAATTTTATTAATAATTTGAATTTGTGGTGTAAAAGTTAAAATATATGTTCATTTGTAATATATTCAAGTAAAAATGCTTAGACTTGCAGGTCTTATGGAAGGAAAAGGAAGAACAAGTCTTATAGAAGTTTCAAGACAATTATTTTTTAAAAACCTTTATGTAATTGTTACATGGAGCATAAATATTCTAGAGACCTAACTTAAATGTACTTCATATGTTTTAAAATTGCATTATTTTGTTTTAATAAGTCAAATTTCTTAATTTTTGGTAATTAAATCAATGTAACATCTACAACAAATTTTAAATATGATTTATAAATTGTGTACATTGATTTTGAAATGTTTTAGAAAATTTTTATATCAATTTTCTAGACCATTAATGGTAGGGCTTCAAAGGCCAATGTAGTCATGATAAATAGCCACTATAGTTCATGATTTAGACATTATCCACTGTTATGCTTGAAACATAATGGCAATGCTGATCCCTCAAGAAACAATCGCTGAACACACCATTAAAGGTAAACTTTCCTTTTTCATTACAATCGTAATAATCCTTCTTCTTTGATAGCTAGTTGGGTCATCTAATGTCTCCTTTTTTTCAAAAAATTCTATTTCTAAACTTATAAAGCTATTTAAATTAATCAAGAAATGTATTTAAGTGAGCTTGAGAAAAAAATCACACAAATTTCACAAAAGCTTGATACTTTAATGGGTTCTACACTTTTTAATCATACTTCTATAAGTTTAGATATGGTATTATGTCTCTAAATCCTTGTATGTTGTCTTGATTATGATTCTGCAAGGCTGTGTACATGTGATTACTTATGATTGTTATTTTTATGCAAGGTTGAATTTACAATATTAATTGTCATTTAAGTTCATAAGTATATTGCATTTAATATTTTGTGCTAACTTTTCAAACTAATTATTTATTTATTTATTTATTTATTAAGGTCTTTAAGGTGTCATGAGTCGATATTTATCATCTGAATACATTCTTTCTTTGAGTTTTAAAATTTATAACGTATTACACTCAAAGTTATCTAGTATTAGTGCTTATTCTTATTCAACCTTATTTTATATATTCTCAAACTAATTTTTAAGTATTTAATTGATTAATCTCTATTTATTTACATCTATAAGAGGTTCTGTCATGATTGACTTGGTCAAATTAAACTTCTGTTTGGGTTTATTCCATTAAAGTCATAATCATTCTAGTTTTTAATTTCTGCATTTAAGCTTTTTCCATATTGATTATTGGTGCTTCACATCAAAATTTGGGATTTTAAATCACCGTATTCTTTTCTCTTAAGGTTTACAGACAAGCATGAGGCATTTATTTCATTTTTAGAAAGATAAGGGCCTTTAGTTTATTATGTTTCAACTAAAACACCTCCTTAGGTGTGTTTCAATTATCTATAAATGGAATTTTTAATTGATTGGTTATTGGATTTTGTAAAAGACTCCTCTTTTCCTTAAAAAGGATTTGTGAAGTCTTCCTTAAGTCTCTAAAAATATTTGTTAAATATTGCTCTTCACCTTCTAGAAAGAAGATTTTGATTTTTAAGGATTAATATTCACCCATTAAAGAAGATTGTAGGTTGCTATGTCATGATAATGCAAAATCCATCATCAAGTGTGTTGAGAGTCGATTAGGCAATCGTTTATGTCAAAACATTATAAAATTTAGTATCTCTTATCTTTCTTGGTCTCTTTAAGTTATTGTTGATTCCATTATTTAATCAATATAATAGCATTTCTAATTGTAATGTTTGTTTAATCTTATATTATTGTTCATCATTCAATTGGACCATCATTATTATATAATTGATTATGTGATTGATTTCTTTTTCTATCATTCTTAATTGAGCAGAATATTCATCCTTAGATAATTTTCAATTGTGTTATTTATATTGTGGTATATTGGTCACCTCATTTGCATATCTTATTTAGATGAGTTTCTGTTTAGGAACTTCCCATAGTTATTATTTGATTTTAAGCGGCTTAAAGTTTCATATTAGGAATAGACTTTAGAATAGTCAATTACCTTTAGGACTTGTAATTGATCTTAAAGCTATACTCACTTTAATGTTATTAATTTGTAATTATATTGTGGGAAAAAGACCTAGTATAGCACACTTGATAGGTTCATCTAATCAAAGAGGAAAAATTTAAATAAATGTCCATTCTTTGATGAGAGTGATTATCTTTATTGAAAACTAAGGTGAAATTCTTCTTATGGACAAAAAATGTTAAGATATTGTATATTATTAGTGAAAGGCCATACATTATGACTAAGTTTGAAAATGAAAAAATTGTACCTAAGGTGAAGGAAGAGTCGACGTTGGAATATGAAATATTCATTTCATTAAATGGTATAGTAAAAGGCTTAAGAAATGGAAAGTTTTCTAACCCACAATGACCCAAATTAATGGTTACCTAATTAAAATAAATTGGTTTCTTTTAGACATCCAAGAGTAGCAAGTTTTTTGTTGATAGTAGATGCTTTAGGCTTATGATGGGTGATAAATCTCAATTCATATCCCTGAAAAGTGAAGAAGGAGACAATGTGATATTTGGAACAATGCCAATGTCAAGTTAATTAGTACTCGAACGATCAATAAGAAAAATACTTGTATTGATAATGTTAAATTTTTTGGGTTTAAAACATATTTTGTTAAGTGAAAAAGATTTCTAAGTTACTTTTAAAGCAAGATCATTCATTGTTTTGACAGTTATAGATAATAATGTAGTTTTCATTGGAAAGAGGGAAGAAAAAACTTAAACTATTGTTTTGAATGATCTTGCTAATAATGATGATAAGTGATTTATTTCTATGAATGATGATGCATGGATGTGGAATAGAAGGTTATGTCATGATATCATGAAATACATTTCAAACCATAATAACAAAAAGTTAGTAAATTGATTACCTAAAATAAAGTTTGACAAAGGCAAAATATGTGATGCATATCAATTTAATAATAAAAAAGCCTCTTTTAAGAAGAAAAAATGTTCTTATTACTTCTATATATTTATAATTTTTTCATATGGATTCGTTTAGATCATTTAGAGTGGCTAGATTAAAGGTGATAGTTAATGAAAATAGTTAGTTCACTTGAGTAATTGTTGCGTTGGTTAGTTGACTTTAAAATTGACGAGTGTTCGAAATGATTTTTACTTTAAAACTAACATACTTTTTAGGCAAGTGCACCTATCGCAAAAGTAATAAAGTGGAGTAAAATTTAAAACTCTGAGTGTCGATCC
>JAOXYD010047405.1:0-13470 GCA_028565735.1 Pinacopodium congolense | reverse complement strand
GGGCCGTTAATGGTTAAAAGGAAGAGAAATTTTTCATGATTTTGCTTCAATCTTCATCATTAAGCTCCATCCTGCAAATTAAACATAATAACACATAAATTTATCAATTAAACACTAAATTAGGGGTCATAATTTAATTAAAACTCTATCAATTTAACCCCTAACAACTTTACAAGTATCTCAGTTTTAATCCTAGACCATAAATTTTATACCTATATTTTTATCACAATGCTTTGTTTAAAGTAAGAATTATAAATTCAAGACCCCACTGAATAGTATAGGAACCCTTCCAAAATTTATTTGTCACTATTCAAAGGATAAGGATGAGAAGTTAGGTGTTGGATCTAGGACAAGATTAGAATTCTATAACCTTAGGATCTAGCTAAAAGGCTTTAAAAAAGCGCATGTCGGGAGGCAACTCGATTGTAGATATAGGATGATGTGCTTTCAATAAAATAATGTGCTTTTCGTATGCTTTTAGTTTGTTTTCTTTTAGTGCGTTTTGATGTGATTGTCTTTGGTTTCCTGTGTTTTATTTTGTTTCTGGTGCTTTCACCTTTCATTTTTTTTCATATTGTTACACTTCACATCAACAAAACGCTATCATAATAACATCTTTATCCAGGTGTATTCTTTTTCTTACTCTCACATATTATGCTTTATTTTTTGTATTTATGAACATTAGGAACAATGTTCAATTTAAGTGTGGGAGAGAGATATGTAATTTGATTACACTTGAGTTTTTGTTATCTTATAGCATATCATTTTATTGATTTCTCTTAATAGCCGATAATTTGTGGAAATTTTTTTCGATTTTAATGCTTATTATTGTATATATTTTCTTTTGAATTTAATTATTTTAACAATTTGAAATTTTATATGATTAATTTTTACTATTAATGACTAAACACTTTTTTACTACTAATGACTAAGTGCTTTTAACTTATTTCATAATTTAGATAACGAATACCTAATAATCAGAATGATATTCCACATATAAAATGCAACTTATTGAGTAATTTTGTGACTTCTTTTAAATTACTTTTATTATTCGAAGAAAAATGAAAAAGAACCAAAATTAATTAAAAAATTTTAATTACTTAATTAATTAAATAAGTAAGAAAAATTCACTTTGCAGACTTCTAACTTTACATATATATAAAAGAAAAAAAGGAGAAAAAAAGAAAAAGAAAAAAAAAGAGAGAAATAATATATATATTTATAAGGTTAAAGTTAAAAGTGGTGTTAGTAGCCAGTTAATGCGATGTGGATCAGTTAAGTAACTGAGAGTTATTCATGACAAAATGTTTACCTTCTAGTAAAAAGATTGATTGACTTCTCAATTAAGCTACTCATGTATTTAATTAATTATTTGATTAATTAATTTATGGCTTAAAATAAATAAAAGATGTGAAAGTTTCTAGAAAGTTGACACATTGAATTCAGCATATTTGCCTTTACATGTGAAATTGATTTTTGTTATTCAGGTTGAAGATTGAAAAAGACTAAAATAATTTAAGTGCATTTGCAATTTGATGAGATTAATTGATTATTGATAAGATTGAAATATATTGAACTTTTATATTCTTTTTAATGTCATTTCGATCCTATTTTTGTGTTTAAATGCTTAATTTTTGAATTTTCATGCAGATGTGATGATGGAATACAAATACAAACTAAAAGCTTGAAATTTGGAATACAAAGAAGAAAAATGAACAAAAAGCAAAAGCATTTAAAAGTAGAATAAAAGTGTGCAGTATTTTCACAAAAGCAAGTGGAAAAAAAGCTTTTAAAAGCTTTGGAATAAAAAGATGTAAAATGTTTAAAATCTTGGGGGCAAAATGGAATAGCAAAGAAAGCTTAAAGTGGAGCACATCGCCTAAGAGCATAGGACAAAACATTGAGAGCTTTCCTTGGTATATAATACAGCACAAAAGCTATAAAAGCTTTAAAAGAATGAGCATCAAAATTCTTTAAAAACGGCAGCAAGATGGGTGTTTAAAAGCAGCTCAAAACGTCTTGGAGAGCAACCTTTCTTGACCAAAATGGCAACAATACATGCAGCCTTCCTTGACTAATACGGCAGCAGCTCTGGTGTTTCTTGGAGCAACAATTAAAGGAACATAAAATGACTTGGACAAGGGCTGGTCTTGCTTTGAAATGCAAGAAGCCCTAGAAAAAAAAAAGAAACCAAAAGTTCAAAAGGAGAGCCATATAAAGTACGGCTGCAAATTACAAAAGGGGGAGAGCTGAATGGAATAAGGGAGCTCTTGCTCTCCATAGTTAAAGAAGTCGACTACAATGTTGGAGAGCTACATCACGTGATGAATGGAGCCAAGTGAGAAGCTCTCCTAGTGAGCTTAGACGATAGAAAACATAAAAACAAGGAGAAGCTCTCCTTAGTCAATAATTTCGGCAGCTTGGTTCTTTATTTGCTTTAATTTTTCTCTTATTTCATTTGTTTTGTTAACATTAGTTTTAGCTCTATTTTTACTTTCAATTGTTTGTATTAACCTTTGAGTTATTATGTTATTATGTTATGTTTATCAAGTGTTAAGCTTTATTTCTTAAGTTTTCATTTATGCTTTATATCTTTGGTTAATTTATGTTTGGTAATTAAGTTTTAGTTAATTAATAAATGGTTTAAATAATTTATGTTTGTGTTAGTTTAAGTGTCGAATTGTGTTTTTCATTTGGTTCTTTTAATTTTCCAGCCTTGGTTTAATTTAATTATGGTTTTTTTATTTTTTATTTTTAGTTAATTTCATTAAGTGTGGTTAGGTGTTTAAGGGTTTGAAGGTATAAGAAGGATTAAGAATAATCATTGTGAGAATAGAATTTGCTTTGAATTGATTTGGTGTTTTTAAGTTTAGGTTGGTTTGGGGCTTTGATTAAATGTCATGGATTAGATATTATCTTTAGGCTTGATCATCCTTTAGGTAATTCCCTAATTTTAAAGCTAGGATTGAGCATGTGATACGTAATTGTCCTTAGCGATTTCCAAAAATAGCAATAGGCTAGTTAGATTTGTATGTAAAATTAGGTAACTAGTCTAGTGTTCCATACTTTTAGGTTATACTTTCCGAGTTTTCAAATTAGTGGCCTAAGATAATCATTCTTTAGTACCTAATGTGTCTTCACTATTAAATCTAGAGAGCTTGCTTTAGGTTATAGTGAAGATAGGGGCATTTTTAGAGCTTGTTAGATTTACCTAAGTTAGAAGAACTAGGGGTTTGAGAACTTGTTCAAACCTATAGGCTAACACCATAGCTAGAACAGCTTTTATCTAAATTCAAGGATCAATGATTGTCCTAGAATCTCGACAATACATTCAGCCCATTTCATGGTCATTATTGTTTATTTATTATCTTTCATTTTGTGTTTGTCCTTTTTATTATTTTTATTGCATCTTAGTTATGTTAGTTCTTTTTGTGTCTAGGAGTTTTTTTTTCTTTATAGCATTAGGAATAACAGTACACCCTAGTTCTCTATAGGATCAACCTTAACTTGCCCTAACTATATAGTTAGGTTAGTTAGGTAAATTTATTATTTGGGAGTTCGCAACGACTCATCAATTATATAACATTTCGATGAGTCATTATTATTAAAGGATAAACAAAATATTTTTAATAATTATGTTGCTTATCTTGGATTAATTTTCTTTTGATTATATACTATTTTGAGAAAATTGGATGATTGATTTGTTTGAGGACAAGCAAACATTACGTGTGGGGGAGTTGTTAGGGGGTAAACTTATAGTGTTTTTTGATATTATTTGAAGTATATTTTTTCCTATTTTAGTGCTTGAATGTTTAATTTATATTTAAAAATATTTAATTTGTATATTAACATGAATACTTGAAGACATGTGAAAAAAGGAAAGCAAAAATATCAAGTTACAGGAGCAACATGTGAGTCTACAGGAGTAATACGTGGGTCTGGATCTACAGGATGAATAGGCAGGTTTACAAGACCAATACATGGGTCTAGATAGACCCTCATATTGCTCCCCAACACCTACCATATTGCTTCTACGGACGCATTTTTCTAGCTGATTTTTCAATATTTGCAACTTATTTTCTTTCTTAACTTGCAGCCACTCCTTCCCTATATATAGAGGACATCTCTAGACCTTTTGGAAATCATATTTAAGACTAAAAATACATTTGTTTAAGTAGTTTTTTAGATCAAAGTTAGTTTAAGTTGTTCTTCATTTCAATCTTTTGTAATTTGAGTTTTCAGGTTTGTTTTGAAGTTTCCAGCAGTTATAATCACCTAGTTTAGAGTTAGATAACCATCTAGGGATATGATTTGGTTCATTCTAAATTCTTAATTTCGTGTATTTTTGTTTTTATTTTGAATTAATCAAAGTTATGTTGTTTAAGTTAATTATTTTATGTTCTTTGATTAATATGTATGCTTAATGTTAATTTCAATTAAGTTCAAATTGGTTAATGTGTTAATTGATACCTTGTGAATGGTTTGTGAGCTAAGCTTTGTTATTTGAATGCTTATATTAACATGATCAATTAAGATAAAGTCATTAGATAATCTAATATCTAAGAAATCTACCTAGATTATTAAACAAATCAGTAAACAACATGATTTAAATCAATGCATGTCCAAACTCTGATTAATTATGAGGGTGCTAGTCCTGAAATAAGGAATTTTAGGACTAGACTTCTTGATCTTTAGGCCTATTACCTATGTCTGATATATGACCAAACTTCAGGATATGATCAATAGAGATAAGACAGTGACTTAACCACAACGTCATCTTGATTTAGTGAAGATATCCTAGATTAGGCATCACTGATCTTTAAATCAATTAAATCATCAACTACCCAAGCCTTAACTTAATAATTTAGAAAAAAAAACCTTGAACTACTTTACAAATTGATTGGAAGCTTTCCATGTTTTTTAGAATTAGTTTTAGAATTTCTTAATTTTTAATTCAGTATTCTCTAGATAATTGTTATTCGATTGACCTAGTACTTACATATATACACTTCCTCGTAGGCTCGACATTCGGAGTATTAAATATACTTCACTATATAAATTTTTGCGACTAGTATACTTGCCAAAATGTTGGTCTTGAATAAATTATAATTTTGTGCGTTAAAAGATATATTTATTTGAACTAATTTTATGTATGACTAACTATAATCAACCACCTTTCTATTTCTTTTTCATCATATAACATTTTGAACTTTTTTTTGTTCTCTATCAATTCTCAATGCTTTTTTTTTCTTATATAATTAATTCTCTATCAAATTCATATATTTTATAAAGTAATTTAATGCTTCTGATTTATAAAAATCAAATAGACATGACTATAAAAGTTGTCAGTCCCTATATAATAACTAAGAGAGGGATGAATTAAGTGATTATAAATTTTTATGTTTTTTATAACTAATTAAATTTATCCTTTTAATTAAAAGGTGGAAGTATAAATAATTTAATAAATAATATATACTAATATAAATTAAAATGAAATAAACTTGAAAAATAAAGAGATGGAGAAAGAGAAACACAAATCAATTTATGGTGGTTTAGTATATAAACCCACAACTGCGTTCACTCTCCAACTCCTTGTTAAAAATTTCACAATCAACAATTTTACTTTATAATAACTTCTTTTTTTCAATGGGATCTATAGTAACCCTTGAATTAAATTTTCTCTCATAAACACACAACTCAAATTATATACTTAAAAAAATATCTTTATTGACCCACTTATAATGTTAAAGGGACTCTTAGAACACCAAATGAAAAATGCACAAAACTTCATAAAAACTAAAAAAAACAACCCTAATTCTTTTTTAAAAAATGCTTCAATTCACTTATTTTTTTATTTGTTTACACTTATATATTTAACCGTCACTAAAACAATCCTATTTATAAGTAAAATTCAGTTTATTAGTTGTTCATAGCCATTAGAACTCATTAAATTTCATTTATTCTATCCTTTTACCATTGAAACTAACCATTAGTGCCATTTGTCCCAAACCACTAGTCGATCGGTGAACTTGTACTGGTCAATTAGTTGGCATGCACTAGTTGATCTATTGATCGTCTAGTTTATGTTAAAAAAACATATTGGGTGACTAGATAAACATGCTAGTCGACTAGTCTATGCTAGAAAAGCACATTGATCAACAAGTTACTAAAAAAGCATATTGATTAACAAGATACTAAAGAAGCACATTGATCGACAAGTTAAACATACTAGTTCATGCATTTTATGCTAAAATGATTTTTAAACACACTTTAACATGTTTTAACATATATAAATCGTCTCAAAATGTGTCCAACATTTTCAAACAATTTTTTAACAAAAATACACATATCAAAATTGTTCCAAATTTTTTTTTTGCGTATCTAGAGGAATATTTAAAAACATTTTCCACATAATTCCTCTTGATTTGATATGTATGATTTGAACCTACTAAGCACTTTGAGATAACTAAGATAAGATTACAATAAAAATTATAAGATATAACCTATTAAGACACTAGCTTAGTCTTGATCTTGAGCCTTTTGCTTTTATCCTTCATAATTTTCAATCAAGTTATAAAACTTTAAATTGTATCTCTTAAACCTTTTTCTCCAAACCCATCTTTTCAAAACATTAAATGCAATAAAATCATTAGTAATTTTTTTATCATCAAAACCTAAGTTAAACCTCCCTTAGCTTAACATTCTTCCCATTTTTGATGATGGTAAAACTATGTGATATTATAAAACTACAAAATTATAAAAAAAGCCAAATTTCTTGTAATAATTTCTTAATAAAACTAAAAATTTGTTCAAACTACTTATAAACTCTCTCCCCCTTTATACAATAACAAAAATAATAAAATAACCATATTTTATTCAAAACATGATGTCTTGACATATCTAAAACTCATTTCAAAAGGTTCAAAGACATTAGTATTATCAAAATTAGAAGATAAATTCATCAAAAGTTAAGCTCCCTATAAATTTAAACATCATAATCATTAAAAAATTAAACCCTTCTAAAATAAAACAAGCTCCCCCTAAATAATTGCAATTTCTTTCATATAATATCATATAATACTCTCTCCCTTTTTAGAATTATCAAAAAGATAAAAAAAAAAAAGAATAGAAACAAGCAAGTATTATATTAAATTGCCATGTATACTCTAAAATGAAGGAAATGATAAAAATTGAAGGCTCTAAATAAAATAAATCAATATCATAAAATAGATTAAATTTACCATATACATTAAACATCAACATCAAAAAATGTGTCCAATATGCAAAAGCCATAAATATACAAATAAGCATCCAAAATACATCAAAAATAAAAAAATGTTAAAATACCCCTATACAAAAATACTAAACTCTCCCACTCAAATCAATGATCCAAATCAATGGTCTTAATTTTATCCATACATAAGTGCATGATGTATTTTTCTAAGTTGAGATATAAATGATGATGCATTATTTTTCATAAGATGGCCCACGTATGTATTCATCATCTAGATTCTTTCCTTTACGAAAAGCAATCTTACTAGTTGATGGCACATCCTCATGAGTAAATCATATATCACATTTATCATTTGATCCTTTTTATGTACTTCGTATGCATTATAATTTTTCAATCCTTAATGAATGTAAATAATGAATTCTTAGGGCTTTCTACTTCCTTCCATAAGGAATCATTTTCATTTCTCAAAATTTTCACATCACAAATTTCCTTATTCTTTGATTCTAAAATTCTATGTAATTCCTTTTTTAATTTTTTATTATCTAATTTACAACCATTTAAAAGTTTAAATTTTCCTTATATTTAAAGGATAACCTTTTCTTTTTCATCATTATAGCTTCTAAGTATTTAACTAATTCATCATAAGTTAACTCTTCAACACAGTCATCATCATCATTATTAGAATTTGAGTACCAAGGTTCATCATCATTTTACAAGAATTTAAACAAGAGTGAATCTTAACATCACTTCCCATGAAAGATGTGATAGTAACTTCTACTTTATAAGGCTCATTTCTACTTATTTTAACATGATTGGTGGCTTCATAGGTAACTTTCAATCTACATCACATCTTATTAGTCAAAATGCACATTGAAACTTTATTAAACACACTTCTATCTAATGTACAAAGCAAAATAGCATTATTATTTAAGGAGATGAGTTTCATATCATCGGCATTCCATTGTTATTTAAGGAGACGAGTTTCATATCATCGGCATTCCATTCTTCTTCTTCATTAAGAACTTTTTGCTCATTTATTATTTTTATAGGAATAAAACGTGGATTTGAAATAATGTCCACTAATCTAAAATTTATAGTCATTAAAAAGCACTTCATTCTAATTTTTTAACGCAAATAATTATTTCTATTAAATAAAGAGGGGTTTATCCATATTTTCATTAAGAAGTGCCACATTGTGACCTTTACTCGTTATTTCATTAGAAATAATCTTATGTGAAACTAGAACCTAATACCATTTATTCATCTCGTTATGACACTAAAAAAGGAGATGAATTAGGTGACTAAAAACTTTTAATTTTTTTCAAGAATTTCTAAGTTTTATATAACTAATCTGAATTTTACCTTTTAATTAAAAAGAAGAATTATAAACAATTTAGTAAAAATATATAATAATATAAATTAAAATAAAATGAAAATGAAAATAGATAAAAAGTATTTTAAAAAAAGAGATGCAAATCGATTTATAATAGTTCGATATATAAACCCACACTTATATCCATTCCCTAACTCTTTGTTGGAAATTTTACAATTAACAATTTCACTTTATAATAACTTCTCTTTTCCAATGAGCTCTAGAATAACCTTTATAATAATTTTCTCTTAGAATCACACAACCCAAAATATACATTTTAAAAATGCCTTACTTAACCTGAAGTGTTTAAGAGGCCCTAAAAACATCAAAAGTAGAATGTAACACAACTTTATATAAACTAAAAAAAATTACCAAAATTCTCAAAAGAACACTGAAAAAGCTTCAAGTCACTTGCTTTTGTGTTACTTCGTACTTGAATGCTTAATCCATAATAAAACGCTCCTACTCATAGATAAAATTTGACCTACTAGCCATTTTATAACCGTTGAGATGCATTAAATTTCATTTATTTTGTTTTATCATTGAAAGTTGTCGATATCAATTATTCTGAACCCCTAGTCGACCAGGCAAAACACATTAGTTAATGTTAGGCCGGTGTGGCACCTAAAAGGGGGGTAAATTAGGATTTTAAACGTTTTGTCTTAATTGATTAAGATGAACATGATATGGAAGCTTATAAAACAAAAACTAATTCACTAAAATAAGCAATCAACACAACAAAATAAGCATGTAAAATTAAAGAGACAGGGAGGAAGAAATACACCTTATTTATACTAATTCGAAGATGTCCACTTGTTCTTACATATAGTTCCCAACACCACTGATGAGATAATTTCACTATTTCAACAAAAAGTACAACTTTCAATTTTACACTCCTTTTCAAGGTTCAAGGATAACCTTTCACTCAACTTCTTTTTCCTTAGACTAAAAGACAACCTCTCACACTCGCAAGATCAATTCTACAAAAATAATGCTCTACTTAACTTTACTTGGTGTATAAAAGAGGCTAAATAGAATGAATGCACAGTACCAAAGTACCTCACACAAACACATCTCATAACAGACAGACACGCTTTTTAGATGACTTTGTTGATAAACACTTTATATATCACTCCGTAAAAAAAACTTTCTTAATTACAATTAATCAACAATGAGTATAATAACATTACAATAGTTAATGCTTTTGACCATTGTATAATCTATTGAATTCTAAATTTATGCTTTATTTTCCTTAATATTCGGTCGATCGATTGACCAATGGTTGTCGTTTGGTCAATCGATCTAAGCAGACTAGCTAAACAAAATGCTTCAACCCTAACTTAATGTAAGGCTTTAAACCCAATAACCAAATAAACAAACTCATAACAATAAGATTTCATTTTATGCATTTCAGTCAAATCACACGTCAAGAGGTTTATCCACATTTAATCACATAAAAACCTCTTGATTATGCACCTATATGAATTTTCTAAATTATGTATGCATGAATGAGCAATTATAAGCCTCTTAAACAACTAAAATAAAATTAAGTAAAGTTTACACTAAAAGGAACATAAATAAACTTATTTTAAACTAAATTGATTCTTCAAGCTTTGAGTCTCCATAAAATTCCATTTTCCACTTCGAGACTCTTTAAACGATCAAATTTAAACTTTGTTCATACCTATCTTTCAACACACTTAAAACACAAGTATTAACAATAAGGTTTGTTTTGCCATTACTAAAATAAGGTGGAATCCCCATTGATGCAACGATTTTTCCCTTTTTAATGATGAAAAAACCAAATAATATTATAAATACAGTAAAAACATTACATCAAACCATTGATAAAATCCCCCTAAATATCTCAAGATCAAGGAATAATAATCCATCACACATTTTCAAGTTTAAATTTAATACCATAATTATCACAATCAAACTTTAAGCAAAAACTTCATAATTATATAATTTCAATGTCAAACATGAACTCTCCCTAAATTTATGCATTAAAAAATATATGTAACAATAAGGATATACTCACCTTATATCAAACATAATTTCATACACACATTTAACAACATAATATCACATAGTTCTCTCCCCCATTTTGGAATCACCAAAAGGGCCCACCAATTATACACTCAAACATATTAAAAATTCAAACAATATGTCTAAGTACATGGTATGAGCTAATATCAATTGGAAGGTCAAAACAAATATCACACAAAGAGAACTATAAACCAAAATCCTTCAGATGAATGAGTCAATGTCATAAATGAGAGGACAAAGTCATATAACAAGAGTATATAAAAAATACATTAAAAGTCAACTAAAAACAATAGAAAGGTGTTATGGGAGATCTGATGAAGGTAAAGGAGAAAGTAGAGAGCAAGTCTCGTGAAGTAAAGTGCTATGCTCGCAAAGTAGAACAATATGCTCATCCATCTGACTCATCAAATAGTCAACCTTGTGATGAAGGGATGTAATCTTAGACTAAATACCATAGGAAATAGGAGGAGGTACATCAAAAGTTGGAACAGGTTGAGCAGTTGTACCATAAACAAACACAGAGGTACCCTTATTTGAAGGTAAGGGGACAATATGGCTCCGAATGGGCTCAGTGTCACCATGAAAAGTAGAAACACCACAAAAAATGGTAGGGTCAAAATCATAAAGATCATCATCAACCGAAAGTATAAGAGTAACATATCACTACTGGTACAATGTTGCGTTAGCTAGGTGAGTTAAGAAAATTGGAATGCTTTTAAACGATTTTACTTCGAAAACCAATGTGAAATGGCAAGTGCGCCTATCGAACAAATAATATAGTAGAGTGTTTTTAAAAATCTAAATTATTGGTCCCACAGGAAAAAAAATAGATAATTACTAGATTAGTTGGATTACAATTATTTAGGAAATTTCAAATAAATGATCAAAAAGGTGAAAATTGTTAACTTATCCTAACTTATTTCAAACTTTGCAATTTTAATTTTAAAAATGATTTGTAAATTACTGAAAATTATTAAATTATGGAAAATAGCTAAGGATGAGATGGCTAATGAGTTAATCCAGCTTTTAAAAAATTTAAAGACTGAATTAGAGTTCCTGCACAATTTCAAGAAAAAGTTATGATTAAGTCTTATGCCTTTTATCTATTAACCTTCATTTAAATATTGGTTATACATTAAATTAAGTTAATAAGCTTTAAAAACAAGAAGGTGACTTATGGATCTGCAATCTCATAACTCTAACTTTAAAAAATAATCAATGTTTGGTCATTTATTGATTGATTTATGTTGTTTATTGATTTTTCTAACAGCCTAACTTAATTTCTCAAGTTTTAGATTGTCTTTCACTCTAATCTTAAGTGGTCAGCTTAAAATCAGGACATTTAGAATTTCAATAAATAAAATCAGACCTTTAAACATGTGTTTAAGCTCTCTCAAATCATTAAAACACCAATCCTTGGCTAGAAAATGAATTACCCACACATGACCATCAAAGTATATAAAAAACAACATACCTTGATAGATATAAAAATATAAGCTTAAATAATAAGTTTAGAAGTTACAAAACATGCAAAGAAAGCTTTTGGACATGTTTTGAACTCCTCATTGTGATCTAGACTCCAATACAACTCTAAATCATCAAGAACTTGAAAAAAAAAATCAAAGAACATACAAAGATGTAAGCTTAAGAACATGAAATTTTATCAATCTAAAAAACATAGCAAATGAAATAATAATTTGAGTTAGAAAACCTCCTATGATGATTTAGAAACTTAGATATATGTCTTAGCAACAAGCTCCAACAAGCAGCAACTCAAAAAATAAATTAAAACTCTACTTACAAGTGTTTAAAGCTTAAAGACTTTAGGAAGAACTGAGAGAAAAGCCAGAGCATCTCTCTCTAAACTCATATCTGAATTCTGTGTATTTCATGCATGTCTTTATTTTTTCTTGGCCTTTTGTAGCTTTTTCAGACTCTTACTTAGTACTTACAAACAAGGAAATTAATTAACAACACATTTCGACTGCAATATTTGAGATATGGTGATCATATGTCTATCTAACCTCCAATATGGCAGATTGATTTGAAACAATACGGCACCCTCAGTCCTCCATATTGATCCAAAATTTTTGCCCCTATACGAGGGTCTCCACGAGTAATACGGGAGTCTCTCCAGACCCATGTATTGGTCTTGCAAAGGGATATTTTAGCTCTTTTATTACTCCAATCTTCATAATTCATTAAATAATCTCCATTTCCTACAAACTAAACATTATACAACATAAATTGGACATTTTAAAACTGAATTAGGGGTCATAATTTAATAAATAATCAATAAAAACTCAATCAATTTGATCCTTAACAATTCCCCTAACTTATGTATTTGCTTGTCCTCAAGTAAATCAATCGTTCAATTTTCTCAAAATAGTATGTAATTATAGGGAAATTAATGTAAGATAAACAACATAATTATTTAAAATGTTTTCTTCATCCTTCATAAATAATGACTCATCAAAATGTTATATAATTCATTCATCATATCAATTTTCAAGTGCTTTTAAATTATTTCATTTTTTTTCAAACTTCAACCTGAATCACAAAAATCAATTCCACATGTAAAAGGCAAATACATTGAGTTTAATACATATTCTTTTCGACATTTTCACATCCTTTAGTTAATTAAATCATAATTTAATTATTCACATAATTAATTAAATACGTAAGTAGTTTGGCTGAGAAATAACTCAATCTTTTTATGCGAAGGTGAAAATTTTTATCGTGAACAATCTCTGATTACTCAACTAAGTCATATCAAATTAACTAGTTATTAGCATCACTCTTAATTTCAACCTTA
>JAOXYD010047395.1:0-27148 GCA_028565735.1 Pinacopodium congolense | reverse complement strand
AGATGAAAAGAGAGGCTTACAACTTTCAAGAGCTCGCTAGGTTCACAGGCAACTAATCTTTGTTTTGTTAAAACTCTCAAATCTTTTATTGAAAGCTCTTTTTCACAAAAGGAATTGCATGTGTTAGAAGGGTCAGTGCTTGCCCAGGAGGTAGAAAAAGTTGGTTTTGAAATGAAGCTGCAAAAAGCACTCGGACTAGATGGAGTTTCTTTGTGCAGCTTCATTTATACAAGTTGGAGTTTCTTACAAAAGTTGTTAGAGACCTTTGAATTTCCAAGCAAATTCAAGAGTTGAATTTATGAATGGGTAACAACCACCTCCTTTAGTGTTTTAATCAATGGTGAACCTACAAAACTATTTATAGGAGGTAGAGGACTGAGGCAAGGAGATCCTATCTCTCCTTATCTCTTCATTTTATGCATGGAAGCCTTTTATAGATTAACTTGCAGTATTATTAAACAGGATAAGAAATTCAACTTTCACACAAAGTGTAGGAGATTAGGGCTATTCAACTTGTGTTTTATAGATGATTTATTGCTATTTTCTAAAGTTAGAGACAACTCAGTTTGCACAATAATGATAGCTCTACGTATCTTCAAAAATCTGTCAGGATTGAGCATAAACTTAAACAAAAATTTCTTGGTGATTTCAAATTCAGTTAAAAATAAAACAGCTTGGCTTTCAAGAATTACGGGTTTACAGGTTAAGGAGCCCCCTATCCTACATCTTGGACTTCCTATTACCACGAGAATACTAATGTGTACTGAGTCCAAACCTCTTTATGACAAAATGTATAAGAGGATTTTCAGTTGGCAAAATAGGTACTTTTCTATAGCAGGGAGGTTGCAACTGATTAAGGCAGTTCTTAATTCGCTGCACATATATTGGTCTGCTCATATTTTCTTATCAAAGGGTCTTGTTAAGTCATTGGAGAAACTGATGAAAAGTTTTCTATGGAAACAGAAACTAGAAGGAAGATTGATGGTAAAATTTGATTGGAATGAATGTTGTAAACCCATATAAGAAGGAGGGTTGGGAGTCAACTCCATCAAATTGAGCAATAATGGGATAATGGGGAAAAGTGTGTGGAGGCCAACAGTAGAAAAAGAATCACTATGGGGATGGAATGTAACATTTTTAAAGGAAGAAGCTTTTGGGGATTAAGAAAGACTAGGAGTAGTTCACACTTACTTATACATCTTCTGGAAATTAAAGATAAATTATCAGGCAACATCAGATGCTTGATTGTGAATGGAGAAGAAGCTTCCTTATTCTTCGATAATTTGTCCAAAGCAGGATCTTTATCCTACTTTGACCAGATGCAATCCCTCTCTATGACTCACACTTTGGGATCAAAGGTGAAAATATGGATAAAGGGTAATGCTTGGGAGGCTCCTCAAGCTCCTGCTTGCTTGCCACCTGATTATGCTCATAATGCTAGCAAACAAGACTCATATGTGTGGTTGAATAATTCATCTCGTCAGTTAAGTAATAATTCTTGCAAAAAGCTCTTCAAAATAGAAGGAATCCATCAAGAATGGTATAAACAAGTCTAGAATAGCAAACTCCTACCAAGAATAGCAATCTCCTTGTTACTTTGGCTGTTAATGAAAGGAAAACTTTCCACTTTTATAATATCAAATTTCTTACCTTGGCATCAAGGTGTTCTCTTTGCAAGAGAAGCAATGAAACAACAAATCATATCTTTTTCAGATGCCCCCTACTTTCTTTTCATTTGGGAGCAAATCAATGCCATTTGTTTGTTAACTAATTATCACTGCAACTGTTTTGAAGCTTTCCAATGGCTAAGGAGAGTTAGATCAATCGCAGAAGAGGACAAACCCTTGATCCTAGTAGCATATGGAAATTGCTTTCACTTAATATGGAGAGAAAGGAATATGAGACTGTTCAAGGGGAAGGAAACAGCCAAGGAATAACTCCTAGTAGAAATTATTTTCAGAGTAAGAGAGCAAGCCACATTACTTAAATTTGAGCAGAAGTGTAGTATCTTATTTTCGATCCTGAAGGTTGCAAAATGAAGAATTACAATGATATCCATGTAGAAATGGAGTACGACTTTTAAATGGAATTTAAATGGAAGAAGTAACATAGATCTATCTAAATATAAGAATTTTGCAAACAACAAAGTAACATTAGCAGAAGAAAAGGATCGTAAAGTAGATGACAGGACTGGGGCAATTTTTGGAAACCTTTTGTGTTTCTAAAAAGAAGTTAGAAGCTGATTTAGTTGCTGCTATATTCCTTTTGGTATTAATATTGAAGGATGAAAGTCCAGAGGAGGAAGATTGTTGTATATCAATCAAGGTCAAATGGGGATCTGGAGAATGAATCTTGTTTTTCTGCAGATTTTTCAAGCTACTGTAACTTGCTATTTCAAGTTGTTATTGTAATGGAGAGGTGGGGAATGAATCTTCTTATTCTGCGGATTCCATACTGTTGATTCTAGTCACAGTGAGTTGTTGTTTCTATTGTTACTTTTGACTTTTCTAGTTTACTGCTGAGTCTTTGCAATTTAGCCTTGTAGTCCTACAACTATTGTATAGCTTTCATTTTCTTTAAGGAAATTTTATTTATCTTTTAAAAAAAGTCTAAAACTTAAATATCTTTTGAAAAAGAGTATAATATATAATTAAAATTTTATTAATTAAATTTAGAATTTGTTATACAATAATTTCTAATAAAATATTAGTGTATTAATCACTTGTTATTTTTATTAAAAAAATAATTTGGATGTGATCGAAAAATTTTAAAAGATTGTTCACTAAATTGAAAAATATTTAAAAGATTGATCACTGAATTAAAATTTTTTTAAAAAGTTGATCACTATATTGAAAATTTTTAAACGTAAAGGGGTATACACGTGGAAGTTCATATGGCACCACATTCATTTGCTATCTCAATATGAACCTAATGACATTAAAATTTTTACCTTAATTGATAGAATTTTTAAAGGTTAATTACTTAATTAAAATGGTAGTCACTTATGTGTATGCTATCCCTTAAAAATATTGTGTACGATATGTTTTAACTAGGATTTATTATCTAAGTATTATAAAAGTTATATAAGATATAATCTATAAATATGTTATCAACCTAATTTAATTTAGTTGGTTTATTAAGAAAACTTATGTCAAATTAAATTAAATGTGATTATAACTCATTACAAAATTATTTGATAATTGTTTGAATTAATAATAGACTTTATGAATCTTTTTAAAATAGCAAGAGTAACCAAGTATTTTATTGTATTCCTTATTTTATTTAGTTTTGTGGTACAAACTAATATTTGCTTTTTAATATGTTTTGATTGTTAGATAAAATGAGTAGTAATTTGTCCCTTGAGGAGCATCATAAATGTTAACAAGCTTATAAGATTAAACTTCTTATAATGGTCGTGCAACTTAAGCACGCTTCTTAACTAATAAAAGATATTGTATGTTCTTGACACTATAATTTCACAAGACTAATGTGAATGCAAATGATGAAATTTAGGGAAAATATTAACATCATATTGATGAGAATAAAGAAATTACATATGTGATGTTAGGTTGAATGTCTCATAAGCATCAAAAGCAAATTAAGAATATGAATGCTCACATTATGATTATGTATATGAAAAAGTTGTTTAGTGTACAAAGTAGGGTAGAAAAGATATTGGGCTTCAATAAAAATATATTAATGCAAGATTGTTGAAGGATCTTTAGTAGAATTACATATGGGAAGGAGATTGGCGACATTAAGAAAAATTAAACCAGTTTAGTTTTGTCAAAGATCATGAATTAAACATTAATTTGGTAATTCAATTTATCGCTTTGAGCTTTTCATACTTTATTATAAATATCATATGAACCAAAAAAAAGTAATATTTCATGAATTATTGAATATGTTCATAATATAGGAAAATTATATTCTTATTGTAGAATTTTTTAGTTAAAAAAAGGATCCAAAGAATAAAAATAAGGAATAAAAGGTTTTTACTATAGTAGCAAAGCTAAAGTTGGTGTCAACAAGAACAATGACAAAGGCATATACTTTTATTATGGAGTTAGTAGACATTAGAAGGGGTGCTATAATGCTTTTTATCTTGCTAGTGTTAAAAATGAGGTTCATCGTAATGTTTATGTTTGAGATCAATCTTTTTAATTTTATTCTACAATCTTGAGAATTAGATATTGGTTGTGGTCCTCACTTTTATAATAATATGCAAGTGCTAATAATGAGTAGATCACTTTGAAAAAAAAATAGGCCTAAGAGGTGGCAATGGAGTAAGGGTTATTATAGTATTTATACGAACTTGTAGTTTAACTTTGCTTTTTGACCTTGTAATAAAGCTAAATAACTATTATTATATTTTAAGCATTATAAGAAACATTATTTCTATTTCTTATTTAAATTTGAATGGGCTTGTCTTTATTATTAAGAATAAAAATTGATTTTTTATAAAGATGATGCTTATCATAGATTCAGATAACTTTATAACGGTTTATGTGAATTGTATCTTGAAAGACTAATGCTTAACATAAATAGAGAAGAGAAAATTAATGCTTACTATAAATAGCGAAGAGAACATTAAGTGAATAAAATCTATCTTATTTGTGGAATTGTAACTAAGTCACATCAATAAAAATAGAATCATAAAGTTATATAAAGAAATATATTTGAATATTTTTAATTGTGAATCATATCAAACTTATGAATCTTATTTATTAAATAAGATGATCAATTATCATTTATTATAAAAGGGCAGCATACTAGGAAGCTATAAGAGTTTATATATTTTAATGTATGTGGTCCTATGTTTACTCATATTAAAGGCGCATACTTAGATTTCATTGCATTGTCAACTGATTAGTCTAGATATAATTATGTGAATTTTATAAAATAGATATATAAATCATTTAAAATGTTTTTAAAAATTAGACTTAAGGTTGAGAAAAAATTGGTAAAATTATTAAGGCACATAGATCTAATTGAGATGATGAGTACTTAGACTATGAGTTTCTTAATTACTTAAAGGAGATTGAAATTTTCTTATAATGAACTCTAGTGAAAACTACATATTACAATAGAGTGTCAATGAGGAGAAGTAATATGCCAATAGATATAAGTGTCTTTAGGGATATGCCCTTGAAACTATTACTTACCTTCTTAATAAAGTTTCATCCAAATCAGTTGGCAAAACTCCATATGAGATTTAGATTATTAATAAATTAAAGTTATCACATCCAAAGAAATGGGGATGTGAAGTTTATATATAGCACGCAACATTTAATCAACCTCAATCTAAATAAGATAAATGTAAATTTATAAAGTATTGATAGTGAAATTTTATATAGTTTTCAAGCCATATTTTTACATTTTTACCACTATTAATTTTTGAATTTGTCCTATTTATGAGTTATTTTAATTAATTTATAAGTTATTTATTTAATTAATTTATAAGTTCTTGTCCATTTAAGGAGCTAAGTGTTAAAAAGAGGAAATTTTAATGCATTTGGCAAAAGGCAAATATCTGTCTTGAACAATGCTGTTTATATCCCTGTAAAACCTATTTTAGCCCGGAAGAAAAAACTTTCTTGGAAATGGTGGGATTGTTCATAGGGTAAAGTACCATTGTACTATGCGTCAAAGTCATTATATTAATATTGGTTTAAAATAGTGCCATTTTTGTTCCTGTGCAACACCCTATTGCTAGACTAAAAATATGGTACCAACAGTTGTTTATAACAATATTGTTTATCTCAGTACTTAAGGGTCATTTTACTCTAAGCATACATGATTGAAAAAAGGTTTTTGAGAGCAAATTATTCAATCCACCATTAATTAGGGTTAAAAAAAACCTAATAACAGTCTAGAACAAAAGGAAAAGAGATTAGTTAGTTTTAAAGTAGCTTTCTCTCAACCTTCATTACAGACATTAAGTACTTAGTGTGAGTGTTTTTATAGTAAATTCGAATAGATTAGAAGAGCAGAACATAATTGGGACATAGCACATTCAATTGTACTTATAACTTTTCTACTATTTCATGTTCTTAACTATCAGTTTTATCAATGATAATGTATTATTTGATTATATTTTTATATTTATTGATAATAATGTGACTAAATTCTTGTCATCTAAGGTTAGCTTAGTAAATGGGTTAATTATTGTTCTATTTATTTTCTTCTATGCTGAAAGATTTTTGTTTAATTAAGTTCTTAATTATATTTCTTAAATTAGCCTCTTAGGGTAGATTATTAGGTGATTAAGAATATAAGAGATTGGCTCTAATTGCTAGAAAAATTAATTAAATAATACAATTGAGTTGATTTATGACCAAACTTAAATTCCTTTTGAGAGTCTCAAATATAGAGAGGGATTTTATGTTTGAACTTCTTGTTTCTTATAACTATTAATCTAATTTATTTGGTTGACCAAATAAATAAATAAAGATTAAGAGAGATAGGACACTATCCTAACAATGGTTTTGTGATAGTATCGTAACAATGGTTTTGTCTTGTTTTTAAGAAAATTTCTTATATCTATTGAACAAAATAATTCCTTGGACCTAGTTAATCTATTGAACTCCGAAACTTTAGCTAAATACTAAGATTGATAGAACCTTTAGCTCATTGCTTGTACTTAAATTAATTAGTTGATTACTCGTGGCCAAAAGCTAAAAATTGATATTTGATCTTGAATTAGAGACAACTGTGTATAGGTTATGAAAGGAAGCTTAAACAAGCATGTCAAATAAGGTAAAAGACAAATAAATTTGTGTAGAGTAGTTTAAGTAAAAAGTAAAAATATCCACTATGGAACCGTATAAAGAAGTTATGATACCTAATCCTAAAGAAAGAAGAGAAGAAATAAGAGAGCCAACTTTAATGGATTTGATGATAGGGAATAATAACAAGTCATTAACTATCACTATTAGGATAAGGGTGAATGCTAACGTCTGCAAGATCCCCCATGAGTTCATCTTTATGGTCAAGGCATCATATTTTGGAGGATTAATGCTTGAAGATCCAAACACTCATTAAGAGAATTTTTTAGATATTTGTGACCTTTTCAAGCACAATGAAATATTAAGGATGTAATAAATTAAGATTATTTCCATTTTCTCTTCCAAACAAAGATAAACCATGAATGTGAACTCTATAACTTAGTTAACCTGGCTTTATCACAATTTAAAATGAACTAATGAAATTACTTCTTAATAAATTTTTCTAATGAAATTACTTCTTACTAAAATTTCTCTCTAGCGAAGATGGCAAAGTTAAAGGTAGAGCACATATTTTTATCAATATTAGAATGAAAATTTATATGAAGCTTGGGAAAGGTTTAAGGAGATATTAGTTTAGCTCTCAAGTCATGGTTTCAGTATATGGCAATAAATGGACATAGTTTACACAAGTATGACACCTTTTACACGTAATAATATTATTACAGCTATAGAAGGCAACCTTATGCAATAAGATTTTGGATCAACCTTATAAGATGACTCAATATATGGCCAACAACTTCTAGTACCACTTATAAAGACATCTAAAAAAACCTTATGGGGTATAAGTAGTAAACAATACAGTAGCTTTGATGGCCCAGATGGAGGTTTTAAATAAGAAGCTAGATAACATGATACATGGTATTGGTAGAAGTGTAGTTTTAATTGCTCGAAGTTAGAAAAATATATAATAATTTTAGAGAATATTTGCACATATTCACATATTGTCAAGTAAGGAGTCCCTTTTCCTAAGTTATAGAGCAAATACAATATGTATATAACTATATCATGCAGTAAAGGAATCTATTTTTTAACACTTACAATCTAGGATAAGGAACTACCCCAAATTTTTTTAGAGTATCAATAATTGATCATTTCAACATCAACAATCTAATTCTCAAAGAGGTATACTGTCAAATTTTAAAGCTAGTGCACATTTACCACTAGAGAAGGTTAGTTTTAGGGAGATAGTCACAAAGTATATCATATCTAATGAAGCAAGATTACAAAATTATGAGGCTTCAATCCAGAACTTGGAGAAGCAAGTGAGCCAGATTGCACAGATTTTATAATAAAGATTTATTAGTACACTACCTAGCATTTTAGAAGCTAATCTTAAAGAGCAGGTAATGAGAATCTCCTTAAAAAGTGGTAAAGAGTTATAAGATGTTGATGAGAAGAAAAAATAAGCAGAAGCCAAGAGTCAAAATAAGGAGAATGTAATAGACAAGGAAATGAGACCAGATATAGTTGAAAAAGAGGAACTACCTAGGCTATTTGAAAATCCCATTCTTCAACCACAAACTAGGATTCTACATCCTTAGAGTTTGAAGAGTGCTTAGTTAGATAAGTAGTTTAGAATATTCTCAAAAGTTTTTAAGAAGATATATATATTAATATATCATTTACAAAAGCATTTCCACATGTGCCCTCATATATGTAATGGTTTGTATTTAATCAATTTCTACTTCACTTATTAACTCAAGACTAGCTAAAGGTAGGCATACCCTTGTCAACAAGTAATATAAATGGTAAGTAACTGAGTATTGTATCTCCTAGGGACCTATATGTAAGTACTAAGTTACATATTGTTAAATTATTTAGACGATCTAATTGTTACTTCAATAAAAAATAAAATTATATAAAATAAGTAAATAACTAAGAATTCACTCTGACATTGATTAACTAATTAAGACTCTTCCAATGATTTAAACAAGCTAAGGTTTTAGATTTCAAAGGGTTAATTAATTTTAAGTCAAGTGTTAGAATGATCCAATATCTACTTCACTTAATAAAGACACAACTAATGGTCATAAAAACATCACAAGAGATTCTAAAGCTTGGTCTACTTTTAGATTCAATTATGTTACTTAATTGATTTTTTAATAATTAAGAACCAATAAATTTTGGATCTTTAATTACCTATTAATCTGACTTAGGTGATTAGTCTAAGTAAGAAAAATCAAGCATTAACTTAGGTAAAAATCATCCAAACAAGTCATTCATAACCCATTTAATCTCCTAATTACAGATACATATTCATTAATAAAAACCAAAATATAACAAAAAATTACATATCCATTGAATGAAAGATATTACATAATCAATATAAATAATAGAGGAAAAGTTAAACAAGATTCGATCTATCCAGTTGATTCTTAGTCTTCTTAATATTTTAATGCTCTTGTGAGTCTTAACTGTTAAAATAGTGAAATATGAAAACTAGAAAAGGTAAAGAAAATTATTTATATTCTGCTGAGAAATGATGTAAAAAGATGTGGAAATATGGTTCTCAAGACTATACGTTATGTTTTTTTTCCTTCAAGGTGACTACTAGGGTTCCAAACTTAGAAAACATGTCGTAGGTTTGAAATCTTCTTATTGTTTCATCAAAATATGCTTAATGCTTTGGAATTTAGGACAACAACGATAGTAATATTGGGCATCAATGGCACCGTTCATGCGAGTTGTTGATCTATTATATAGAATCGTGACTATAGCAACAAGGGATAGGGAGCATAACTCGCTATAAACCACTATTGTGGGTTGAAATTTTGTTCAGTCAGATCCACAATCTATGCTATAGCTATGAGGAATGTTATGGGATGCTTCCCTTCATTCTCTATATTGATTTACTGCCTATTTCATGACTATAACACAAGCAGTGACTTTGTTTTAAGAAAAAACACTCATAAATAATATGAATATATGCTTACAATGAGCAAAACACCAAAAATTATACCATAAAAATCATCTAAATTACCTATTAACAATACCTTTGCACTTAAACTTTTTCTTGTCCTTAAGTGGCTCATTTAGACACTTAGATTCACACCTTATGTAAGTTTATCTCTAAATCTTTATGCAAGATTCATTTACCTATAGATTGATCTATTAATATAAATGATCTCTCGAATTAAATACATGAAATCAAATGTTGGAATTGACACTTACGTTCATATGGAAATCAAAACTAATTTGTTATATCTATAGATAAATCTAAGTGAAAAATCTAGAAATTCAATATTGAATCAAAGTAAAAAAAAATTTGCACTACACCTTGAGATTCATAAACACCTAAATCCTATAAGAATTTAGTTCCTAAATATGATAAAATACATAACAATAATTATAAAAGAACAAGTGAATTGAAAGCTCATTCTTGAGATGCTTGACTCTTTGAATTCTCTATGAAAGATACTAGAACTTTGACCTTGATCATTTAATCTTTATATTTAGTTTGATTCTTGTCCTTTAATTTGCTCAAAAACCTTGTAAAGATGGATTGGAATTTACCTTGGCCTCTTGGTGATGGCTCTAAGTCTCCAAGGATCAAACGTTGTAAGAAAAACATGATAAAATGCTTAAATTAGGAGCATAAGCCTGAATGTCCCATGGCATGGCCTATGGCTGTAGGACAAGGTGTGATTTTTAAGTCTTTGACCCTGGCTAAGGCACTCAGTTCTTCTTTTGGATCCTTGGTACTTTCTTCAGAAAATTTCCAAGGCTTGGGCCATGATCGTGACCTAAGATGTGGAATTCACTAACTTGATGCTTTTTTTCCCCCTTTTGATTCCACAACTCATCAAACTCCAAATATGCCTTAAATTAATCATTAAGACCTACAAAAATATTCATATTGATCAAAATCATCATAAGCAACATCTTATTTAAAATCACACCAATTAGTCATTAAATTCACATAGAAATCTCCCTCAAACTAGGATTTTAACTATGAAACCATGCCAAAAAGATGTATTAAATGAGTACTATCAAATATCCCCATACTTGAACCGTTTCCTGTCTCCAAGAAATGACTTAGACACTCAACTCAAAATAATTCTAATCAAGAGTTGAAAGTTAATTGAGTATAAAAAATTACAAGTCAATGTCTCCGATATGGATTATATATTCCAACTTTATCATGATAAGAACATTTTTGTCATATAAAAACATATAGTTAGTAAAAAGTAACTACTTATGTATAATGCTAAGTATCCAAGAAATTTTATATAGATCATCATACATATTCAATTAAGGATGTTTTAAACAAAACAAAACAAAACAAAATTAAATTTAGACTTGTAACATGTATGTATAGATCACCTAGTCTTTTGAAGTAAGGGAAAATACTTTGTCATGAATGATCCTTGATTACTCAACTAAAATACTCTTTTTAGCTTGTCTAAGATGTCATTTAACCTTTAAACCATCAAGGTAAATATCTTATCAAGAACACCCCTGATTACTCAACTAGGTCATCTTCTCAAATGATTACTAATACCACTTACCTTTTTATCAGTGTAAAGCTAATAGAGTGAAAAGTTTTTACTCATTTATTTGACAAAAACACACTTTTTTTTTCACATATTTAAACTAAGCACCCTATTGAAAATTTGTATAAAATCCATATACAATATCTTTATAAACTTAATGTTGAATATAAGGGTTACTAACACATGTAATTCACTCAAAAATAAAAAGAAAAAATTAGTGGTTAGAAATCAATCAAGAATTGTTTAATGTTCACTATATTAAAAAAAATCAAATGCATTGGAATACTATAATTAATAATCAACTAAAAATCATGTTAAATGAAATATAAAAGCGATAGCGGTACAATTTATAATGTTTTTAATTGTTGTTTTACCTTTATTTTAATGTTCAATCATTTAATTTCTATTTTTTAATATTTAATTTGTAGGTTAATGCCTGAAAATGAGGTTTTTTTTATAAAGATTCACATTTAGAGCATATTTAAAGAGTTGAATGACCCTCTTAAATGACGTCATTGATGATGCTGTGCAAACCATTGTTTATGTCTACAATAGAGTTAAAGACAAGTTCAATATGGTAACATTGTTTTGCAATACCCCACATTGATGTGCAACCTATTTTCAGAAGATAAATGAGGGTCCTAAACAACATTGTTGATCCTCGACTTCCAGCATCGTTAATGTTCACAAGCATATTTTTTCAGTTAGATTTAATTTGATTTTTAAAGTAACTTGTAGCCAACTTATAGAAAACCTAATTAAGAAATATATAAGCATCTCTTGGAGCCTATAACACAAATTTAACAGCATATTTTGTTACTCTCTCTAAATTTCAAATTTTCTCTTTAGTTTTTAGGGTTTTTAGTTGTGTTCTTGATTTTAATCATTTGCACTAGAGATTCAAGCTTTTTTTTTTTTTACGATTCTAAGAGCTCAAGCACATGATTTAAATCTGTAAACATATTTAGAGCTTGATTTGGTGCTTCTTTAACTCTTCTATTCATTGAATTTCACTCTTTTGTTAGATTAATCAAATATAAGTTACTTAAGTTTCAATATTAATGTTGTTGATTCAAATTAGTGGCTAATCTGATTTTTAGCTAAGGTAAGGCTAGTAAACGGTTTGATTGAATTCTTATGCATGTTTGTGACCTAATCTTTGTTTATTTAAATGCTTAAATCTCTTTCATAAGGCGATCACTTAGGAAAAGAGTCATAAATAACTAAGGATATGAGAAATCTACCTTAGTTGTTGGAAAAATTAATAACAACATGGTTAAAATCAATAAATGACCAAAATTTGATTGATTGTAAGGGTGTTAATCTAGAAATAAGCAATTTTTAAATTGAACTTCTTAAACTTCATGCCTATTGCTTAAATATGATAAATGAAAAAACTTCAAGGTAGGAAAAATAGAGAACAAATTGTCTTAACCTTAACATTGTCTTAATTTCATGAAGAGATCCTCTATTAGGCATTGCAACCTTTAAATAACTTAATTAGTTCATTGAAAACCTAAACCTTGGCTAATCAATTCAATTTGGACATCTTTAATAACAATCTTAATATCCTTTGCTTTGATTAAAGTTGTTTGGGCTAATTTGGAAGTTTTAAGTTGGTAACTATTAGTGCTTAATTGATGATTTTTTTCATTGTTATTTCCTGTGTATTTTCTCCTATTTTGGTGCTTAAATGTTTAATTTATATTTTTATATATTTAATTTTTAGGTTGATATGCAAGATTGATGATTTGTGCAAAAATATTCAAGGATTAGGAGCTAAACGATGGTTTGGTCATAAACACCATTTCACTCCCCCAAACCCACGTTCAAGTATCTCTACTTAGAAGATAAATGGCAGGTATAAATAGTGTCCTTTAGTGCCAACTTCCAGTGTCATTTAAGTATATGAATATGTTTTTCCAGCTATTCTTCATGAATTTTCAATAAAATTGCATGCTAGTTGATCCAACTTACAAAAAACATCCCCCTATATATAGAAGAAGTTTCAGAGATCAAGAAACAAGTTTTTAAGCATAGAATTTCGTTAGTTTTCAAGGAGTTTCAAATTCTCTCTCTTTAACTTAGGTTTTGAGTGTTCTTTCATTTCAACCTTTCATTTTTAGAGATTTTGAGTTTTTTTAGAGCCTGCAAACGTTGATACATATGATTAAGAGTTGTAATTTAGTTTATAGCTTAAATTGGTGCTTTCTAAACTGTTAAATTTATTGTTTCTTTCTCTTTCATCCATATGATGAAGATAGATTGTTTATGATGTTGATCTTGTGTTTTTTTTTTATTAATATGAGTGGATAATTTGTTTTTCTAACTAAGGTAAGGCTATTAGATGATTTGATAGAGTTTTTATACATGTTTATAAGATAAATAAATTTTATTTTAAGTTCTTAATGCTTGTCTTAACTTGGCCGCTTAAGATGAAGTTATGACATGATTAAGGAACCATGACCAACTACCTTAGTTATTATAAAGATCAATGAACAACGTGATTTAAGTTAATTTATGAATGTTATTTGATTAATTGTGAGGGCGTTAATATTGAAATAAGGTATTTTGGGATCAAACTTCATGAACTTTATGCCTATTACCTAAGCCTACAGGTGGATCAAATCATAGGATAAGATTAATAAAGAAAAGGCATTGACTTGATCATAACTTTGTCTTGATTGTGGTAAGATACCCTAGACCTAGTTTCATAAACCTTAAAAACTTAATCAAATCATTGAAAACCTGAACCTTAGGTAATCATTCTCATTTAGTAATCTTCAAACATAATCTTGATTTGAATCTTTAGTTTAATTTAAGTTGTCTTTCACTTTAAACTCAATCAATTGAATCCCTCTAGATAATTTTAAGCTAAGTTACCTAGTAGTTACAGTAACTTTCTTATAGGATTGATAATTGGACTCTAAAATCTACTATATTACTTGTTAATATGTGCACTTGCCTTAAAAGTTGATCTTAAGTTAATCAGTTAAATCATAAGAAACCAAAACAACCACAACAATAATTCGATCAATTTGGATTTTCTAGATAATTTTAATCTAAATGACTTAGTACTTATGGTTTAATCCTTATAGAAAAGACAATATGGACTTAATAGAATCTACTATATTACTTATCAATGCACTTACTGATAAATTGGTCTTGATTTTAATGTTGGATTTGTGTGTTAAAAGATTGAAATTGATTTAATTTAGTTAATCTAGACTAACCATAATACCAAGCAATCATTCAAGTATGTATAGTGTATATAATATGTTTATCTTACCCCCCACAATTAAGTTAAATTGTTATCATTTTAAAGGTTAAACTTCAAAATAAAACATAATAATTTTAATGTAAAAAGAATAGAACTCCCCTAAATATTTAGTTCCAAGTGTAGATATGTTTTAAAGAGATCTATTCCATTTCATGTGATTTGAATGATTAGAGAAGAGAAATCTAAGGGTCTGTTTGAATTGGTTTAGATTTTAGATTTGATTTTTGGATTTTCTAAACACAAAAATCAATAAAGAATATCACAAAAATCGAAAAAAAAACTAATACAGCACAAAAATAGGAACAGACAATACAAAAATCTATAAAAATATACAAAACTCAATGTAAAAATACAACAACCATAACCAAAAGCTCAATCAAACGGCCCCTAAGCTTATTTAATTCCCAAATATTATCATTAAGTACAAGATTTATCCAAATGATTGGATCAAGATTGATAAAATAATATAAAAATAAAATGAAAAGAACATAAAAATAAATCCTACAAATCAAAGTAAAAAGATATCAAAATTTTAAGTTGCTTTCCAACAAGCACTTGTTATAATGTTGTAAGCTAAATGACCTTATAGAATTTTAAGTATCATTTGAAATATAAAGGGTATAGGCCTTCCCCTTTTAATCATTGAAGTCTCCACCAAGGTACTACTTAAACCGATACCCATTAACTTTAGAAGTTCCTTTCTCTCGATGTGAAATCTTTACAACACTATAAGGAAAAACTTTAATAATGACAAAAGGTTCAAACTATCAAGATTTAAGATTGCCCATAAATAATCGAAGTCTTGAGTTAAAGAGAATAAATTGATCTCATGGTTTGAACTCCTTGGTGTATTTAATGTTTTGATCATGCTACCTCTTTACCTTTTTCTTGTATAGCCTAGAATTCTCATAAGCTTGTTGACACCACTTGTGAAGTTCATTCAACTAAAGGAGACACTTGTGACCTACATTTTCTAAATTATAATTAATGAATTTGATAGCCTAATATGCCTTATGTTTAAGATCTACTAGTCGGTGACAAGATTTTCCATAAACTAGTCTATTTAGTATAGTGCTAAATAGTGTTTTATAGATTGTCCTAATAGCCCATGGAGCATCATTTAGTTTTACTTACTAGTACTTCTTAGAGTTCTTAACCGTTTTCTCTAGTTTCTTATTTAGTTCCCTATTAGTGAAATTTACTTGTCCATTGGTTTGGGGATGGTATAGGGTAGCCACTTAATGTGTCACACCAAATCGTGTAAGAATCTTTTCAAATTATTGGTTATAAAATGAGTACCCTTATCGCTTACAATAGTTCTAGATGTTCTAAAACATGTAAATAGCTTCTTTAGGAATTTAGAAACTACCCTAACATCATTAGTAGGTAAGGTTTAGGCTTCTACCTATTTAGAGACAAAATCACAACTAATATGACATACTTATTGCCAAAGGATATTTGAAATAGACCCATAAAATCGCACATTAAATATTTCACACATTAATGCTAGTTTGAAGCATCTTGTCTCTATGAGAAATGTTACCTGGTGGCTAATAGCTATCACATATGGTCACTAGCTTTTTACATATTTAAATAACATTAGAGTTAATGTAAATCTCATTCTAAGACCCTTTTTGCGGCCACATTTATGCGATAATACATCCTATTAATCCTTAATGACAATGCTTTAAAATCCCTTTTGTTTTTGGATAGGCTATATATCTCCTAATTATATGATTTGTAAAAATACTAAACAAGTATGGATCCTCTAATAGGTAATGCTTTAACTCAAAGAAGAATTTCTTCTACTACTAATAAGCCATTATCTTTGGTAAGATTTCACGTACTAGGTAGGTAGCATAGTTGACAAACTAAGGTGTATCAATATATCTAGTAATTAACGCATAGAGTCGCTCCTTAGGAAACATGTCATTAATGTCTTCCTTCACTAACTTCTCTCAGTTATGATTTTCAAGGTGAGAAAAATGATATGTAGTCCAGTTCTCTAGTTCCTTCTTATCTTGATTTCTAAATCAAAATCCTACCACAATAGTACCTATCTTATTAATCTTAGTTTAGCATCATTCTTGGTTAATAAACACTTGAGTGATGAATGACCTGTGTAAACAATGACTTTAGACATTATAATATATTATCTAAATTTATCAATTTAAAAAATAATGGAATGTAGTTCCTTCTTAGCAGTAGTGTAGTTTTCTTACAGATCGATCAACGTCTTACTTATATAATAGATGGGATAAAAGTATTTGTCTCTATATTGTCTAAGTACTACTCCTACTATATAGTAACTAGCATCAAACATAAGTTCAAAAGGTAATGCTTAATCAGGTGCAACCACGATTGGGAAGTTAGTCCAATTTTCCTTAAAATATTCAATGCATGCAATTACTCATTATTAAATTTAAAGATTAAATATTTTTCTAAGAACTTGGTAAGATGCCTGACTATCTTAGAAAAGTCTTTAATCAATCTCTTATAAAACCAGTATGCTTAAGAAAGCTCCTAACTATCCTTATAAATGTTGGTGGAGATAATTTATATATAGTTCAATTTAGCTTTATTTACTTCAATGCTCTTAATTAAAATCTTATGACCTAACACTATCCCTTTTTATACCATAAAATGACACTTTTCCAAATTTAATACAAGAGTTTTTTTTTCCTCACATCTTTTAAGTAATTTTGCTAAATTATTGAGACACAAAATAAAAAAATCACAAAAAACTGAAAAATCATCCATAAATACCTCAGTAATGTCCTCAACTAAGTCATTGAATATCTCTAACATGCATCTCTAAAAAGTTGTTGGAGCATTACACAGCCTAAAAGGCATTCTCCTATATGCAATCATACTGTATAGACATGTAAAGATTGTCTTCTCTTAATCTTCAGGGCCTATAAAAATACAAAAATAACTTGATAGTCTATCCAAGAAATAGTAATAAACATGTTCAAAAATTTGTTCCAACATTAGATCAATGAATGACAATAAGGTAGTCAATGGACACCATCCAACTCATGATTATATGTGTTAAGATAAGTTCATTCTTCTTATTTAATATGAATGTCGTCCTTCCTTTCTTCAGCACCTTCTACATAAGACTTGCCCATGAATTTTCAAATATATATATAATTTTTTTCTTCTAATACTTTAATTACGTCACCTTTTACTATATCCTTCATTTTAGGATTAAGTCTTTGTTGAGGTTGTATAATGGGTTTATAATTATCCTTTAATAAGATTTTGTGGGAGTAAAAAGAAGGGCTGATCCCTTTTATATTCGATATCTTCCACACAATTAACTTCTTATGCTCTCTCAAAACACAGAAAACTTCTCTTTTTTGGCCTTATAACAAATTAGCATATATAATAACTAATAATTTTAAGTTTTTAGCTAAGAATACATACCCTAAGTGCTCTGGTAAATTTTTTAGCTTTAACTCCAAGGATTCTTCAATCGAGGATTTTAATTTACCCTCTTGTAACTTATCATACTCTTCAAACATTATCTCCCTCGCTATTGTTATTAGTTTATTGACCTTCAAGTACTCCTCTTACTCCAAAATTCCAGGATTGATGGTTCTCTCCTCCCTTTTATGATGTAAGCCTCTAATAAATGTTTTATGATTACTTCCTGTAAAATATTAGAACTTTTAAAATCAATCACATCTAAGCATAAATATGTATCATCTTTATTTATAGCATGTTTCATGGCTTTAAAGATTTTAAAAACGATGTCTTCATCCTTGACCTTAAATGTCAGCTTCCTACCATAAACATCAATCGAAGCTTTAGTTGTAGCTAAAAAAAGGTCTATCTAAGATTAATGGAATCTTTACCTCATCATCCATGTATAAAATCACAAATCCATAGTAAACATGAACTTATCAACCTTAACTAAAATATCTTTAATTATTCAATTACGATATTTTATAAATCTATCAACCAATTAAATGCTCATCCTAGTATTTTTTGGTTCACTAATTTACTAGCTTCCTAAACATGCTATATAGCATTAAGTTAATGCTAGCACCTAAATCCTCTAATCGTTTATTAAAAGATAAACTACTAATAATTCAAGGGATAGTAAAACTCCTTATGTCCTTATTCTTCTGAGGTAGTTTGTTTTATAGAATGGTCGAACATTCTTTATTCAATCGTATCGTAGATTACTCGTCCATCTTCTTTTCATTTGAAAGAACCATTCAAGAACTTAGTGTACTTCTGCACTTATGAAAGAGCTTTTACAAAAGATATGCTAATATGTAATTGTTTCAAAAGCTCTAAAAACTTACTGAACTGCTCATCTTGATGATCTTTCTAAAGCTTGCTTAGATATGGAATTTTTGGCTTGTAATCTCTCACGACTTTCTTCTTTGGCTCTTCTCTCTTGTCACCATCCCTTTCTTCCTTCTTCTCCTCCTTGACCATCTCCTCTTTAACTATAATTTCTTCTTTCTCTTTTGAGTTTCTCACCTTCAGTTAGCTCCTGTCCACTCCTTAAGGTTGTGGCTTTCACCTGTGATTTTGGTTTAGGTTCAGTATTGGTGAAGGTATACTCTGCCTCTCTTTGTAAACATGCTTGACCAACTATCCTATTTGATCTTCCCAGTTATGCATGGATGCTTTAACCTTTTGAAAACGAGCCTCAGTTTTAAAGATGAATTTTGAAATCAAATCTTCCAAGCTTAATGTATATGGTAGTTGTCTCCACTCAATATTGTATATGGCCCTATATGGATTTTTTTTATCAAATTTATTACCCATAAAATCCACTTATTTCACTTTTCCTTTTATGCTCAATGCTTGGCACATATGGGTTAGGTGTGTATCCCCATATATATCGCAATATATCGATTTAGCGAATGTTGAATCCATTTCCATTCTGTCAATTCTTCTTAATAAAGCATTAAATTTTTCTTCCAAATATTAAACTGCATTAACATTATGTACACTAATAGAATTGGGTCTTTGCTTTATGTTCCCACATTGGTAGCATTTATGGTAATTTTCTCAAATAGCTTTTATAGCTACTTAATTGTTTTAAAACTTGTGGTTCCTTCAAAAGATGCATCTGTAAGCTGATTTTAGAAAAATTCAAACAACTATAGATTGTCTACATCAACATCTCTAAATCAAAGCCATGATGAAGGCATTTTCTCAGCATCTGCTTCCATCCCTCCATAGCTTTGCAATTTTGAATGGTGGAATCTACCTCGTTACAAATTTCTCTGCCAATTGATTCCATAAGGTGATGAAACCTAAAGTATTTGAAATCAACTACAACTTCACTTTACTTGCCAAGCAAAGGGAAACATATGAGCCTTACTACTTCCTTTGACATTCTATTTAGCTTAAATGTATAATAAATCTCCAAAAAAATTCATGATATAAGCGTAGAGTGATTATATGGCATTTTATCAAACTGTACATAATTTTGAAGCATTTGAATCATCTTATGTTTAATTTTAAAGTTAGTTGCTGTTATTCTCAGTTTATGTATGCTAGACTTTGTACCTTTAAGTGAAGGTCTAAATAAGTCTCCCATAGTCAACTAAGCCTTGGTCCAACCTCTCTATCCATTGTCTCTTCTACTTATATGGGATGAACCTTAAGCTTCTCTAAACTAAAAAAATTCTTTTCTCTCAAAATTCTATAGAAAGGCCTCTCAACTTTAGGTTTAGGTGCTAGTAGATATGTGAATTGACTTCTTGTTATATAATGATAAATCTAAACCTACAAATCAAAAGAATAAATAAGAGATTAAAAGAAGAAGATTTATAGACTAACAAAAAAAAAGATGTAGTAAAATAAAAACAACATAAAAATAAAAATGTTTAGTCTAATAAAGATTATAATTTCCTAATATCTACTAATAATCCTAGGCAATAATGCCAAAAACTTGTCAGAGTCTGGGTGTACCTATAAGCTTTAAATAAATTGAAATTCAAAATCTTCAACCTAGACCTACCTAAAGTGAATTATACTCTCTCTTGAATTATACAATTCTTATCATCTTGATAAATTAATAAAAAATGCTCCTTAATCAATATAATAATTGGAAGCTTTAATAAGATTTATGGAACTCGTTATTTTGATTAGATTCACACATAATCTGAAAAACGTATGTAAGTCTATCTTTAGATCTCCATGAAAGATTCATTACCTATGGATGATCTATTCATATAGATGATCTCTTATTCAAAATGCATGAAACAAATATTAGGTTTGGCACTTATGTTTGCATAGAAATCAAAACCAATTCATTATATCCATAAATAAATCTAAGTCAAAGATCTAGAAATGTAATATTAAGTCAATGTAAAAAAAATTCAAAGTACATCTTAGGGTCCACAAACACCTAGATCTTATAAGAATATAACTCCTAAACATAATAAAACAAATAAAAACAATCATAAAAAGAATAAGAGAATTGAAAGCTCATTCTCATGATGCTTGAGTCTTTGAAATCTCTATGAAAGATGCTAGAATTTTGATCTTGATCTTTCAATCTTTATGTTTGGATTGATTTTTCTCCTTTAATTTGCTCAAAAATCTTGTAAGATGGCTTAGAATTCACCTTTGGTCTCTTGGTAGCAACTCTAGTTCTCCAAAGATCAAAAGTTATGAGAAAAAAATGTAATAAAATGTTTAAATTTGGGTGCACGCTTGACAGTACCATGACCTGGTTTATAGTTATGGGACAAGATGTGATTTTTTAAGTAGACATCTTCACTGCCAAAACCATAGCCATGACCCCAGCTATGCACCTGCTACTTCTTTTTCTCCCTTAGTGTTTTCTCTAGAAATTTTCTATAGCCATCTAGGGGTGAAATTCACTGACTTGATGCTTCTTCTCCTTTTTTTGATTCTACATCTCATCTAATTCCATATATGCCTTAAGGTAATCACCAAGACCTATAAAATCACATGTATTCAATAAAATCATCATAGGCAACATCTTATTCAAAATTCAACCGATTAAGCATCAAATTCAGATAGGAATCTCCTTTAGACCTAGCATTTTAAGTATAAAACCATGCCTAAAACATGTATTAAATAAGCACTATCAATATTCTACAAATATAATATCATAATGATCATTAAGCATCCATTTTCCAAAGTCCTAAAGAAAATTGAATTTTCTTGTTCTTGTTCACCAATGCTCATCACTAGTTGGACAAACTTTCTAATTTACTAAAATAATTTAATTCATGGTATATATCTTAAATTCTAGTCCAAGATCACATAAAAATCCACATAAAGCTTTTTTCAACTTAGCATTATTTAACTAGAATCAACTCTATTATAATTTTCATAACCATAATTAAAAAAATCCATCAGCAAATAAGAATTATTCTATATTAATTATACTAATCACATTAATCACGTTAATATATGTTGATTAACATTTAACTGGACCCTTTGAATGATTCTTAAATGAAATATATGAATTAGCCACCAGAAAAAATTGCAATAATACAAGTGCATATCCATTAAAATATATGTTCCTTTCAATTTCTCCTACACTTAAATTGAACATTACCCCTAATGTTTATATAATCAAAAGAGTATAAAGGAAAAAGAAGAGAAAAGGAACTCCTCTAATAAAAATTGTCCAGTCGCACTTCGCATCCATCCTTATTGGTCCTAAGAAATAAACCAAAGATAACTAAAAGAAAGTTAAAACATAAAGTCTTAATAATTATGAAAGATCATTGAGAAGAAGTATTATGAAGCAAGAATTGTTCACTATTTTCCTCCTCCAACTTAGGCATATATATTTTCACTCTCAGTTCGTTTACCCTAAAATGTTCATTTTTTTTCTTTTTTTACCTCCAAGACCTCAAATGGGAAGACCTTGGTAGCCTCGAACAAACTATACCACCTTAACTTTAACTTCATAAGAAAGAGTTTTTATTTATTCTATGGCAAGTATATGAATTGTATACCTATAATATCATTAATATCATTTCCACAAGGATTATGATTAGAGACCTAGCAACTTGAGTATTACTTTGTTTAAGGTAAACAGTAAATTGAAAGTGATTGAAATTAAATTAAATTAAATTAAATTAATTAACAATTAAATAGTTAAAAGTGTAATAGTGAACTTGAGATTAGCCAATGATCAACATTTAGGAATTACTTCTATCCTTTTTTTGCCTCTCGTTTATTTTATTGATTCAATTATGCTTGACCCTAAATATCCTATGGTTTTGATTACCGTCTCTTAAGATCTAATCAAGTGCCCTTAGTTGAAACAAATAGGAATTGAATCACAATATCTTGATCTCTCAAATATTTTCCTAAATATCTGACTAGATTTGAAGCAATCCTATAGGTAATGAATAAACAATTAAGATCTATGTTTAATTGCCTATTAATTTGATGCTTATAGGTCTATTACCAACTCTCATTGTGCAACATAACATGGATATTTGATTCAGTCTCTTAATTCAAATCAATCATAAAAATAATAAACATTATAAAGTATTTATTAAATCAACTAAATAAGAGTTGACAAAATAGTTCAAGAGTCATTACTAAAACAAATTTAGCTATCCATGATGTAGATTAAATACTCAATATTTAGATTTAACATACAAAAGGAAAGAGAGAAAAGAGAAAAAAATATATGCAAATTGATAATCTTTCTCTTTTAGCCTTTTTGCAGAAAATTTGGAAAGTTGAGTTGATCTTGATATTTTTCTTGTTTGATCTTTTTTTTCTCTAGTTGTTAACCCTTTATCTTATTTTTCTTTGTCGTTAAATACTTTCTAACCCTACTAGGATAGCTCCTATTGTTTTCCTATGGTTCTTATGTCCTAAATGGCTTTAAAAACTTAAAAATGAGTGAATCTCACATTCTGGCTTAACTTGGCTGGTGTGATTGTGCTATTGGCACCAGGGTGACAAAAGGTTTTTATCTAGACAAGGCACAATCGTACCAGAGAGGCACCTCCAAAATCATTTTCTTCATCTTTTCTCTTGCTTTTCCCATGGAGTTTCCTACTCGTATTAACATCCACATACATCAAACCACACCTTAAATAAGATCAAAGTCTTACCATTCATCATCAAACATCAAACAAAACATATAAAACATTAACAAGAACATAAAAACTAAGAATTAAACACATAAATAACACTCAAGAACACTTAATAACAAACTCAAAAACACACTCTAATATATACTTATCAACTTCCTCTCATTTAAAGCTTTGCCTGTCTTTAAGTAAAACAAAGACAAAACACAAAATTTAAATCAAAACACACAACAATGCAATAATAGCACAAATTTTTTTATAACTAACTTAACCATAACCATCAATCACCAAGAAGATTCAAAACACTAATTTGTTCTATATGCATTCAAGTGTCTTTGAATTGAACATACACCTTAATTAAGATATTGTTAACCTATTCTCGCTTCTATGGCACTTGTAAGTATGCACTAAATTTTATTTACCATGTGAAAGGTAATCTATCACTAAGTAACCATTCATGAGATTGTCATGACACTTTGAACAAGATCAATAGGCTCTGACTTTTCATATAAACATAATGCTTTTACATTTACGTTGAACAATTACCTAATCTTTTGATATAAAGGTAAACACTTTGATGTGAATGTTCCTCAGTTACACAACTAGATTTGTTCTTTTTAGCTTGGTTAAAGTGTAATTCTAACCTTTTGACATAAGGGCAAACATTGTGCCATGAATGTTCCCAGGTTACTCAGTTATATCATAACTCACACCTGACTACTAGTCTTAATTTTTAACATCAATTTTTAATGAGGCCAGCGAAATAAGAATGTTGTATTTTACATGTACTTTCTTGGATTGACTTCACTTATGTTTCTAGCTTACATCATTTCTTCTTAATCAATTCACTCTCATGAAAGATTACTAGTGGTGCCTATCAAATTTAAGTTCAATTAACTACAAATGCATCCAAACAAGTGTCATAATTGAAAGAAATAAATGAAAAATCTTAATCAATATATATGTTCAATGGAAAGACACTCAAAATACAAATTTCATAAGTTAGTTCTTCTTTACAACATACATAATCATGTTTATAGCTAAGTTAATTTCGTTTAATTTTATGCCATTACTACACTCACACACATGCATACATTGCATAATGTAACAAGGATGCAATGAAATACACATAAAAAATAATAAAATAGAAGTAGCAAGAAAATACTATATAGATGTAAATGCATAACAAAGTAATATAATGATAATACAAAGACATAGATAGCCTCCCTAAACTTGAACCACACATCATCTTCAATATAGAAAGTAACACAACACAAATAAACAATAGAATAAATGACCCAAAAAAAAACAATGAAAAGACAAAACAATGGCAAGAAAGCTTATAGTAATGGCGCTAGCGATGGTATCGGTGAAGGTACATAGATTCCTTGAACTTGAAAGAACTTTAATAGTTTCTTTGAGTGGTAACGTTGTTTATATGCCACTTATTTTAACTACACCTTCATGTCATCCATGTGTTGCTCCAACTTCATGTTGTTTGCCTCCATGATACTTAGAAATCTTTCCCATCCTTCTTCTTCATCATCAAAATCTTCATTAGATATATCATTGGAATCAATTGAAGTAGGACTAGATGCCTCCTAACCTATGCGGTGTTTAAAAGTAGTACAAGAGTGAGGATCCTGGAGCTCTACGTTTTGGTGCTCTAAAATTTTAGCTCTCTTCAAATAGGAAGCATTAAAGTACTAATAAGGAACAGTATTTAGGTTATTAGTATTAACATCAAAATAGTTAGCTAAGGCAATACCTATGAATACCATACCTAAATAATTATTGTTTTTTTTGGAAGGGAGTGAACTAAGGCATTAAATATGCGATAATGTGCAAACCTTAACCTTATTAGTCGTGCACCAAAATAAAAACAACTATTTTAAAGAACATTTTTTACTTTAGCTCTTGTTGAACACAATATGGCACATGAATTTATGCAATAACAAGTATTCTTGACTTCTGATTAACACATTTAGCGAATTATGCTTATTGAAGTTGTCTAACCTAATGAGTTTCTTTTAGTATGCTAGAAGTTTAAAATCTTGATGGGATTCACAAATATGAGATTTGGGAAAACCAAATATGTCACCCATCACATCATCATCCAATTTGTATGGCTCCCCCTAAATCTAAATCAAAATTCATTTAGTTTTTTAGGTTCATAGTGTAATGTAGCAAAGAATTCAAAGGTGAGTTCTTTGTAAATATGATAATCACTTTGTATACACCTTTCCCTACCTTATTTTTAAGCCCAATCTCAGCTAATTACTTAAAATCAAAATACCTAGGTGTTACCATGGTTCTAAGTCTCATAAATTTAAATTTCTCACCTATCTTTTGAGAAAATAAGGAAGGGGGCTCCAAATTCAGTTACCAGGTCCTTGGAACCACTCCCAAAAACTTTATCTTGGCCTTTAGGTGTAGACTTACTAATTATTTGCTTCACCCTTAGTACCACGGATGACCAAAGACCTATAAAAATCAACAAGAGATAGGTGGACAAAGAATATAGGTGAAACTACCTTCAAAGACATAGAAAAATGCAAATATGTGTGTAAAGTAGTAGTTCGAAGAAACAATATAAAAAATTATAGAAAGTGAAAGAAAGTTAATATTTGTTGAAAAAGTGAAGAAAGTTAATTGAAAATAGGAGTTTAGGGCTGATTAGAGGGAGAGAAGATAAGAGGAGAAGGAAAGGAGTGAAAAACAAGTGGGTAAGGTTTTAAGACAACCCTTCATGCATAACATGATTGTGATAGAGAGTGACCTCTGCATTAGAGCACAATTGTGCCATGACATGATCACGACAGAGAATGGGCATTGTTGACTCTTTTCTTGCACAGATTTTGCTTAATTTGCGCTATATACTTCCATTAATCCTTCAAGTAACAAAAGAGAACATCAAGCTCCACTTAATAACATCCCAAAGACCTAATAAAACACAATCAAAACAACTAGATCAAAAGGAATAATCCTTAAAAGTAACTAATCTTCCTAAAGAACATAAAACTGTTGGAGTAAAAACAAAGCTTAAAGAAAATGGTGCTTGTATCTACTATACAAAAAATTATTTCCAGTTATAAGACATAACACAACTAGATTAGCTATAGCATTGGCAGTACCAAACTTTTGGTCTATTTTTCAATTAGACATCGAATTAGCATTCTTGTATAGATACTTGGAGGAAAAAGTATTTATAGAATAACCCTTAACTTTATTAAGATTAGAAATAAGCATAAAGTTTACAAATTAAAGAAGGCTCTTTATTGACTAAAATAAGCTCCATGAGCTTATTCTAGTTACATTAAAGCTTATTTTATATGAGAAGGTTTTATATGTCTGTATAAGTACACACTTTTTTTAAGTGTAAAAAAATTAAATTAATAAAGGCAAATGATAGGATTGAAATTTACTAAATTTTCATAGACTTTTTAATGTCATTTCAATCTTATTTTATTGTTTAAATATTTAATTTGTGTTATATTTTATTTAATGATAGATTTA
>JAOXYD010047384.1:0-13471 GCA_028565735.1 Pinacopodium congolense | reverse complement strand
AAAAAAGGTTCCAACCATTCAATAAGTTAATGGGTAAGAGAAATTAACGATTTAGACGTTGCAAGGAAAGACAGAGAGGAGACAAGAGGTCGTGCAATTTTATAACAAGCAATTTCATTCCCACCTAACTAAATATGGTGTTATAAGATTGCTACCCCCTACCATCCGCAAACTAGTGGTCAAGTTAAGATATCAAACCAAAAAATCAAAAGAATCTTAGAAATGAGAGTTGGTTCATCAAAGAAATATTAATCATTGGAATTAGATAATGCATTATAAGCTTATCGTATTTCTTTCAAAACACCTATTAATATGTCTCCTTATAAGTCGATTTATGAGAAATCTTGTCATTTAGCTATAGAGTTAGAGCATAAGGCATATTAGGCCATCAATTTTATTTAATTTTTCTGAATTTTGATTCAAATACAGTGGGCCAAAATCAATTATTGCAGTTAAATGCATTATATGTGTTTCATCTTGATACTTTTGACAACTCTAAACTATATAATGAGAGAGTCAAGAGATGGCACGATAAGCATATTTTTCATCGTAAGATTAAAGTAGGTGATAAGGTCTTAGTGTATAATTCAAGGTTAAAACTCTTTTCTAGGAAGTTGAAGTCGATATGGTTTAGCTCTTTTGAGGTGACCAAGGTTATCCCTATAGCACAATCGAAGTTACCAATGGTCACATAAGCTTTAATGTCAATGAAAAAATAGTCAAGCTTTGCATTCCTAGTACAGTCGAAGAGTTCATTGAAACTATCACATTTTATGACCCTCATTGATCTAGGAATTTTCCTTTAGCTACCTATATATTTACATGAGCTTGTTTTGATTTGTAAATTAGGACCTTAGTTGGTGGTGTGTTTTTTGTGTGTTTTCTTTCTTGGTGTGTTGTATTTTGTACTTTGTGCTCTTTGATTCCCTTTTATCAGATTTACTATAGTGGAGCATGGCTACTATTTATCTTGTCTCTGATGTTTTGATTTTCTCGTTATAGGTTTTAGTTGCTACAATAAGTCTTTTATGTACTTCGATGGAGTGATATGCAGATTGTATCATTATATAGATGTACTCTTATTTATTTCTCTTCCATTATTATCCTTTATTTTTTATTTTATGAACATTGAGGACAATGTTCAATTTAAACTTGAGGGAAGGATATGATTATTATCACACTTTGGTTTGTTTGTCATAAATCTTATCATTTTATCATCTTTTTTTGAAATAGATATGATTTACAAGTTGTTCACTTTCACGTAAAAAGACCAAATGACTTCTCAACAAAGACTTTAAAAGCTCACATTTTTGTTTTTTTCTTATGTTAATGAATAAATCATGTGGAATTGTTTAAAATTAGATGCATTTGACTTTATGTATATTCATTTTACATATGGAATTGAATTTTGTGATTTAAATTAAAGGTTGAAGAAGCAAAAAGTGATTTAAATTCATTTATGATTTAGTATGATTAATTGGTTATATAACATCTCAATGGTTCATTATGATTGAATAAATAAGGAAGCCTTTTCAAAGGTCATGTTTCATAAGTTTGAATCATTTTTTCCTATGATTATATTCTATTTTAAGATATAAGATATTTAGTGTTTTTTTAAGGCAAGCAAATACGTAAGTATAGAGGAGTTGTTAGATGTATAATTTGATGTGTTTTTTAATGTTATTTAGTGTACATTTACCCCAATTTTGGTGTTTAAATGTTTAATTTATGTTTGAAAATATTTGATTTCAAGGTTGATTAGAAAGAATGAGGAATTATGCAAAAAGATTCAAGGAAAAAGCCATTTCAAGAGATAAATAGTGATTTTGCCTTAACAACTATTAACTGCCTACCAAAAAAAAAAAGCCCATGTTTAAATAGTAGTTTCCAGAAGCTAAACAGTGGTTATAAATGGCACTGTTGATCATCAATTTGAAGCTTAGTTAAAGGACGTAAACATGGTTGTCTAGCTAGTTATTTACGAACTTTCACTCAATTTGTACCCCATTTGCGTTAAGTCATAGTAAGCATCCTCCCTATATATAGAATTAACCTCAAAGATCAAGAAACAAGTTTTCAAAGCCAAAAATCATTAGTTTTAAAAGAGTTTCATATTCACTCTATAACTTGATTTTTTAGTTGTTTTTTCATTTTAATCTTTCATTTGTAGAGATTTCAAGTCATTTTTGTAGATTATAAGAATTTTTACATGCTATTAAGAGTTATAATTGTGTTTAGAGCTTAAATGTCAAATGGATGCTTTAGCCCCACAGGTAGCATGCTCAAACTCCGTAAAGGGCTTGAAGCAACTTCCTTCGAAGTAGGCTTCCAATCAGCACGATGCTCCAAAGCTTCTGGAGAGTTGAGTCTAACTGTTTCATCATCAATCTCTAATGTCCACTCTCCTTGCTGGACATCGCCTCTCTCCTAAGATGATTTATATAGTGGTGTAGGCAAGAAATATAAATGCTCTTCATCCAGCTTGGCAGTTGGCCACAACTCGTTCTCCAAGTTAGCACTAGGCAACTCTTCCTCTTCTTCTTCCTTCTCTTCCACTTCGTCTTGGATCTCCTCTTTGGAGCATTCAGCCTCATCCATTGTATCCTGTTCTTCCATTTCCATGACAACTGTGATGGCCTGAATTTGCTCCCTTGGATTTGCTTCAGGATGGCTTGGTAGGTTACCTGCATCGTTAGAAAAGAAAGTATTAACCAGGTGACCTACCTGTACCTCCAGGTTATGGATGGATGAAGCATTGTTCCTAGTGGCTTGGTCCCACTTGGCTTCCAAGTTATGGATGGATGAAGTATTCCTGGTTTTTGAATAGCTTATAATTGTCTTCCATCTGGTCAAACTTGGCACTCAATGCCTCCACCATCCTAATTAGCTTATTCTCATTTGCACTACCGCAATCTTGTTGAAACCCCAAAGGTCCTTGTACTTTCGCTTAGTTACTTACATTGTTAGCACTCCAGGAAAAATATGGGTGATGTTGCCACCCCTAATTATAATTATTGTACTACGAGTAGTTACCTCTTTGTTGCACAAATCCCCATGACTATCTTAAAAAGCAATCAGTTATGTCATGGTTAACCTGTCCACATAATTCATATTGAAACTGCACAAGTCTGATGATAGAGGAAGACGTACCTTGTAAGTTACTCAATTGAATGCTAAGGGCTGAAAGTTGTATTTGAAGAGCTGTCACCACATCAGATGGAATCATTGCCTCTTCATCCTCGAATCCTTGCATTGTTAAGCTCATTGGACCATCTTGTGCTTCTTGTGTTTATAAACCTGAAAACACACAATGAAAAGTATAAAAAATTCTCAAATCAAAGCAACCCAAACTAAATAAGATCCTAAAGAAAACAATCCTCGGCAACGGCACCAAAAACTTGTTCGTCCGTAAAACAAACTATGAGTTTTACGCTCAGAACCACAAGTATACGGGTCACAACTTGTAGTTTAGAACGGATATCGATCCACAAGGACTAAGTTAGTCACCACTTAGTTTAGGTTTCTCTTTGTTTAAGAAATAATATCAAGGATTAATAATCTGGAAAATAAATAAACTAAGGCTAACAGCCCAAATTCAATAAAGCACAGGAATTTGATATCCAAGGTTTAAGATTAGGAGTTGTTCTATCCCTATTTTGTGTCCCTCTTGCTTAGTGATTCAATTGTGTCAACCCAAGACTTTCTAATGCTTAATTACCCTCTCTCAAGGTGCAATTAACTATCACTAGCTAAATATATTAGGATTAATTATGCTATCTCTACCCTTACTAACCTTTCCTAACCATTCAACTAGATGTTAAGCAATCTTATAGGTAATCTTTAACAAATAGCTAAGATCTCTCTTCAACTACTTGTAAAAACCTTAATATGTATAGGTTTATTGGGAGCTAACTCTCATTCTGCTACCCAACATAATCACCCAACTCACGCTCTTGGTTTATTGCAAAGCTACCCTACACACCCTATCGGTCTATTGCTAGGTTTAAGCTCAATACATATCACAAATAACCATTCATTGAATCATAAAAGTAAGAGTTCCATAAAATAATTCAAGAACAGCTCTTATAAAATATTTAGCTACTCATAACAACAAAAAATCCATCAGCAATCATTTTTCCCATACAAACAAGTAGTAATGAGGGTAAAGAGGGTAAAGAATAAACTAGATAAAGCCTTAAAGCTCTTCTCCTCACTTCTAGAATGTTTAAAAATCTTGGTGTTGAAGTTGCTTCATGATTTCCAAGTTTGATTGAGTTTCCTCCTTTGGGTAGCCACTAAAAACCTCTTCCTTGCCTCTTTTTGGATGTCGTCTAATGAATGTTTGAGGCTCCTTAGGGTTTAAAACACTTATATATGAAAAAAGTAGAGTTCCAACACTTAAAATCCCGTCTTTGACTCGTAAAGGAGTCAGCTCCGCTATCACGATTGCGACGTGACAGAGGTTTGTTATCCAAGGGGTGTTACAAGTGTAACCTATTTGACAACTTCAAGCATCCTTCACTCTTTTGACTATAACTTCTACTCCAGAGCTCCGATTGACTTGAAATTTGAACAGGAGACTCCTAACATCTTGATATTTGTTTCCACCAATTTTAATGTCCATCTGAGCTCTAAGAGTGTCCTTAATAAGCCATAAAATGCACCTGCAAAAGATCCAAGTCTACAATCCTAATACCTATAAAATCAACCAACAAAGTACATCAAACTATCCCTCAAATAAGCTCAAAATCCTCCCAAGATGGTCTCCTTTATAAAGGCTCTTCATCCTGTTCGACACTTTTAAGCTTTAGCTTGCTTGGCCATAGCTCATTCTCTAGTTTAGCACTAGGCATCTCTTCCTCTTCTTGTTCCTTCTCTTCCACTTTATCTTGGCTCTCCTCATTTGAGTATACAGCCTGCTCCAATGTATCATGTTCTTCCTTTTCCATGAAAACTGTAATGGCCTGTATCTACTCCCTTGGATTTGATTCGGTATTGAATGGTAGGCTATTTGCATCGTTAGAAAACAAAGCATTAATGAGCTGACTTACCTGTACCTCCAAGTTATTAATGGATGAAGCATGGTTCTTTATAATTTGGTCAAAATTTTCTTCCATCCTATTCAGATTCTCTTCCTACTTTCTTTGACCTACCTCTTGGCTTTAGATTTTAGAACTCAATTTATCTATGAACTTGTCCACCATATCGTCCATCTTCTTCTCCATCCTATTTGCCCAAGTGTCAAAGTGATCTTGTTGAAAATTGGGAGGTTCTTATGCATATATTTGGCCGCCTGTATAGTTAGTATTCCACAAAAAATATGGGTGGTTTTACCACCCCGAATTATAATCATTGGAATAAGGGTTGTTACCTCTTGATTACTTAAATCCCCATGACTCCATCAAAAAGCAATCATTTGTGTCATGGTTGTCCTGTCCACATAATTCATAAGGAAGCTGCGTAGGTCTATAAAAAAGGAAGATGTACCTTAGAAGTTGGTCAATTGCTCGCTAAGGGCTGAAAGTCGTGCTTAAAGATCTTCGTGATGAAATGTTATTAATCAAAATGCAATCAATTTTACGTCTAACAAAGTGACTCTCTCCATCACTGATGATCGCTTTAGGCACTCTAAATCTATTGAAGATCTTCGTGATGAAATGTTGCACAACCTTACCATCATTGGTTGGAGTAGCTATGATCTCTACCAACTTGGAAACATAATCAACTCCAACTAAGATATAAGTGTTATCTAGAGAGGATAGGAAGGGTATCATTCAGTCCAAGCCCCACACATCGAATATCTCTAATTCCATGATGTTGGAGAGTGGCATCTCATCCCTCTTCGATATGTTCCCCACTCGCTAGCATCTATCAAACATCATTACAAAGGATCGAGCATTCTTGAATAAGTCCAACCAGTAGAATACACACTTCAAGATCCGAGCAGTAGTATTATTAGCCCTATAATACCCTGCATAAAGTTAGCTATGACATTGCATAAAAATTTAAGGCATTTCATCTTCAAGGACACACCTATGAATCACACTATCAGTACATATATTATAAAGTATAGGTTCATCCCAAATATAGCGAGAATATTGAAACATAAAACACTTCCTTTGTTGATAAGATAGGTTAGGGGGAGGAATACCACCTGAGAGGTAATTAGCAATATCTGTAAACCAATGATGAAAAGGATTTTCTTCCATCATTAAAGCCTCATCAAGAAAACACTCCTCAATTTCCCTTTCTTCTTCTTGGGAGGTGCTCTATTACAACATTTTCCACTCCTTTTTGTCTTTGATATTGAGGTTGAACTCTTGGAGTATAAGTACCCACCGGATAAGCCTAGCCTTGGCACCCTTCTTAGCAAAGAGATAAGGCAATGTTGCATGATCTATAAAATCAACAACTTGTGAGCCTAAAAGATAAGAAAGAAAATTTCTCACATGCAAATATCAATATAAGAAACTCCTTCTCCATAGTGGTGTAATTCAATTGTGCCCCTGTGAAAGTCTTGCTTGCATAGTAAATGACATGTAGCCTCTTCTCTTTTTGCTATTTAAATACATAACCGATGGCATGGTCACTTGCATCACACATAAATTCGAAGGAAAGCACTTGACGATGTCAAAATGGTCGCTGTTATAAGTACCTTCTTTAACCTGTTAAAAGCATCCAAACAATCATCATAAAATACAAAAGGAATATTTTTAACTAATAGATGAGTCAAGGGTCTAATTATAAGAGAAAAATCCTTGATGAGCAGTCTATAGAACCCTGTATGACCAAGGAAAGCCTAGATGTCTTTGATGTTGGTAGGAGGTGGAAGCTTTTAAATCACTTCCATCTTGGCTCTGTCTACCTCCTTACCTTTGTGTGAGATCTTATGCCTCTGTCTTCTAGGTTAATCCTTCTTTGTCTCTCCCTCACTGTTTTGCATCCATATTCTAGGTTAATCCTATGCATCACCACATTAGGGCTAATCCCCCCTAATATCATAAATTTGCCACCTCATGACTTTCATCCCCTTCTTAATGGTTTCCAGCACTTTCTCTTCTTGCTCACAATCCAATTGGTTGGAGATAATGATGGGAAGGGTATGGTCCTTACCTAAAAAGGTGTATCGCAAGTGAGCAGGTAAGGGTTTAAGCTCTAAACTAGGGGGCTTGACAATGGAAGATTGTGTGGGTGTATCTGTTCTCTTTAACTTCTTTAGCTCAACTTCTTCACATGATTCCTCTTCTCTCACATTTTAATCCCTGTGCACTTCAATACTTTGATCAACTTCCTCTTCCACTTCCTTCACACACTCATCAACTACATCAATCTTCATACATGCAGTACCATCTATTGGCTTCTTCAAAGATTTACACATTTTGTAATTTTTGAAATTTTTTAGAAGCAAATAAAAATTATTTTTGAAATGTGTAAGCTAAGGTTGTCTAGTTTAGCAATTTTCAGATTTTTAATCAATTTGTCTAGTTTTTTCCTCAATAATTGTAATATGATAGACTTAGTAATTAGACATCATTTTTCCCGTCGATCAACATTCAGAGTCTGAAATTTACTCCATTATATTACTTTTGGGATAGGTGCACTTGCCTTTTTTTTTGTTGGTTTTCAAAGTAAAATCATTTCAAAATCATTAAAAGCTTTAAAGTTACCTAACCAATGCAACAAATTTTTGGAGTCGTTGTGAGGGAATTTTGACCTTAATATGAGGAAAATTAGTGCCAATTACTTTAGGACTTTTCAAATATTGTTTTATAATTTTTCTGTAATTATTTTATAGTTATTTTGCTTTGTGTGCTTTGTGTTCTTTTTTTCTTCGTTTATTTTCTTTGATCGTTTATCTTATTTTATTTAGTATTTTATTCGAACTTGTATGCATACTAGGGGATGTAATCCCGAGCCATTAGACTTTGATCCAAAACTTAAGTGCATATTGAGGAAAAAGAAGAAAGAAGCTCGGGACCGAAGCCTATATTTTGATTGAGGATATGGGTATAAATAGTTTTCAGTACAATTTCGAATGTCATCTAAGAAAACCATATATTATTCATGCAATCAATGATATAGTAGCTCTTGTAGCTCAATTGGAAGTACTAAACAAAAAGATTGATAGTTTGATGACTGGTGCTGCTAGTAGTTCTTATAAAATGGAATGTGAAAGTTATGGTAATACCTCCCATTCATCATTATAGTGTCAAGAAGGAAGTCCTTTTGCTCAAGAACCTGAATAAGCTCAATTTGTTAGTAATTTCAATGGGCAAAGAGGAAACCCTTTTTAAACACGTATAATCTAGGTAGAGGAACCTTCCTAATTTTTCATGGAGTAAAAATCAAAAGTACTTGCAACCACCTTAACAACCTCAAGCTAATCTTCAAAGGCCACCTCCACCTAGCTTTAGAGCCAACCAACCTTAAAGAGAAGCGCCAAACTTTTAAGAGATAATTCTTAAGTATATCCAATCCAATGAGTCTCGAATGCAAAATTATGAAGTATTAATCAAGAGCTTAGAGTCTTAAGTTGGACAAATTGCCTAGCTTTTACAAGAAAGGCTACTCGGTAAGCTTCCTAGCATAACCGAAGCCAATCCTAGAGAGCATGCAAAGGAGATTACATTAAGAAGTGGAAAGAAGGTTGAGAGTGAAAAGAAGAAGGCAAAAGAAAAAGGGAAGCAAGTCATAGTGGAGAGTGAAGAAGATAAAGAAAAATAAGGACATGAAAGAAGAGAGAGAGTACCGGAAGAAGAGAAGAAGAAAGAGAAAGATAATGAGGGTGCAAATTCAGACAAGCCACCTAGATTATTTGTTGATCCAAATGTACAACCTTACAAGCCTAGGGACCCATACCCTCAAATATTGAAAAACACTCATTTAGATAAGCAATTTGAGAAATTTTTGGAGATATTTAAGAAGCTACATATCAATATCCCATTTGCTGAAGCAGTTGCCCAAATGCCCTCATATGCCAATTTTTTAAAGGAAGTCCTATGTAAGAAGAGAAGGTTAAAGGAATATGAGACAGTTAAGCTTACTAAAGAGCGTTATGCTATTCTACTAAAGAAGTTACCTCCAAAGCTCAAGGATCCTGGTAGTTTTACTATCCCTTGTGCAATTAGTAGCTTACAAATTGATAAGGCTTTGATGGATTTAGGAGCAAGCATTAATTTGATACCCCTATTAATTTTCAAGAAGTAAGAATTAGAGGAACCGAAACCCACTACAGTATCACTGTAGTTGGTTGTTAAATAAGTCACCTATCCAAGAGGGGTTATTGAAGATGTTTTGGTTAAGGTTGACAAATTCATATTCCCTATTGATTTTCTTGTCTTGGATATAGAGGAGGATAGTACGGTGCCTATCATTTTAGGAAGACCATTCATGGCTACTGCTAGGGCATTGATGGATGTACATAATGGAAAGCTCATCCTCAGGCTTCAGGATGAAGAGATTGAGTTCAATGTTTTTCGAGTAATAAAGCATCCATCCACCCTATATTCATGTAACTTTATTGGAGTTCATTTTCTACTCCAATTGATCCATTTTACTATTTGTGTTCAGATTCATTGCAAAAGGCTTTGATATCTCAAAATGCTAAAGAAGAAGAAGGAGAGGAAGTGAAGGAAGCATTAAAGGGTTTAGAAGTTGGGAAGGAGTCTTCTAACTGGATACAATCTTAAAGAATTGAAATTTTAGATAGGCTAATTCAAACACTTCCTAAACCATCAAGTGAAGAGCCTCTAACTCTTGAACTAAAACCTCTCCTTTTAAATTTGAAGTATCCATTTTTTAGACTTTCATCTCAATTAGATGTTATTATTTCATCATCATTAAGTGACACGATGGAGGAAAGACTGTTGAGAGTTCTTAGAGAGCATTGAAAGGCTATAGGATGGACCTTAGCAGATATTAAAGGATTAAGTCCTTCTATTTGTACTTATCGAATATTCATTGAAGAAGGAAGTAAACCTTTGGTCCAACCTCAGCGTAGGCTAAATCTAAAAATGAAGGAAGTGGTAAAGAATTAATTAGTTAAACTCCTTGATGCTGGTATTATTTATCCCATTTCTGACTCCACATGGGTTAGTCTAGTTCAAGTAGTGCCAAAGAAAGGAGAAACTACTGTCATGAAAAATGAATAAGAAAAATTAATTGCCACATAAAAGGTACCTGGTTGGCGTATGTGCATCGATTATCGTAAGTTGAATGACGCCACAAGAAATGATCACTTTCCTTTACCCTTCATTGATCAAGTAATAGAAAGGTTAGCTAGGCAAAGTTTTCATTGTGCTTTAGATTAATACAATGGTTACATGCAAATTCTTTTGGCCCCTAAGGACCAGGAAAAGACAACTTTTACATGTCCGTATGGCACCTTTACTTATCATTGCAGCCTTTTAGTTTGTGTAATGCCCCTGCTACATTTCAACGCTGTATGATAGCCATTTTTTGCAAACATGATTAAATCATGCATAGAAGTATTCATGGATGATTTTTCTATATTTGGTACATCCTTTGATGCATGTTTAGAGAATCTAAAGAGGGTACTAAAGAGATTTAAGGAAACCATTCTAGTTTAGAATTGGGATAAATGTCATTTTATGGTGCAAGAATGCATAGTATTGGGTCATAAAATTTCTAGTAAGGGTATTGAAGTAGATCTAGTAAAAGTGGAAGTTATTGCTTAACTACACCCTCTAAATTCAGTTAAAGCAATTCAAAATTTTCTTGGACATGCTGGATTCTATAGATGATTTGTTAAGGATTTTTCCAAGATAGCTAAGCCCGTTATTGAGCTTTTGACCAAGGATGCAGTCTTTAACTTTGATTCTAGATTTATGCATTCTTTTTAATTGCTAAAGGAGAAGCTTATGAGTGCAGCTATTTTGGTATCACCTGATTGGTCTCTTCCTTTTAAGTCAATGTGTGATATGAGTGACTTTGCAGTTGGTGCAACATTTGAAAAAAGGCATGAAAGCTTTTTCATCCAATCTATTATGCAAGTCGCACGTTAAATGATGCTCAAAAGAATTATACCACTACTGAGAAGGAAATGTTAGCTATAGTTTCTGCAATTGACAAGTTTTGATCTTATTTGGTTCTTTCAAAGGTTATAATCTGTACAGACCATTCAGTACTGAAGTACTTAATGAACAAGTTTGATGCTCAGCTATGATTAATTCGATGGGTTCTCCTATTCCAGGAGTTTTACAATGAAATCTAAGATAAGAAAGGTAAGCAAAATTTTGTGGCTTATCACTTATCTCATTTAAATAAGGAAGTAATGGAGAAAGGAGAAAACCAAGATATAAAAGAGATGTTTCTTAAAGAACACTTATTAGTCATGCTTACTTTACCTTGGTATGTGGATATAATGAATTACTTGGCTAGCAATGTGATCCCTCTTGACTTTTCATACCAATAGAAGAAGAAATTCTTTTTTGAGGTTAAGCAATATCTTTGGTACGACCCTTTCTTTTACAAAATTTGTGTTGATGGAATAATTCTTAGATGTGTTCCTGCTAAAGAACTGTTATCAATTTTAAGTCATTATCATTCAAAGGAGAGTGGAGGACACTTTGGCCCTACTAGGACTACACACAAAGTGCTTGAATGTTGTTTCTATTGGCATACTCTATATAAGGACACATTTCAGTCTGCGAAGTCTTGTGATAACATTTCAAGGAGACATGAAATGCCACTAATCAACATTTTGGTTTGTGAAATCTTTGATGTTTAGGGTATCGATTTCATGGGTCCATTCCATTCATCATACTTCAACCAATACATCTTAGAGACTGTTGATTATGTAAGTAAATGATTTGAAGCTGTTGCACTTCCAACCAATGATGCAAAAAGTGTAGTTCGATTTCTTAAAAAGAACATATTCACTCGATTTAGGACATCTACATCTAGAGCCATTATAAGTGATAGGGGAATGCATTTTTATAAAAAGCAATTTGAATCCCTTTTATCTAAGTATAATGTTACCCATAAGATTACTACACCATACCATCCTCAGACTAGCGGATCCCGTGAAAATTTCAAATAGAGAGATTAAGAGAATTTGGAAAAGACCGTTAATTCTTCAAGAAAAGATTAGTCAATGAAGTTGGATGATGCACTATAGGCATATCGAACTGTATTTAAGACACCCATTGAAATGTCTCTTTACAAGTTGATATATGGTAAGACTTGTCATTTGCCAGTTGAATTAGAGCATCGTGCCTATTTTTCTATTTGTTAGCCCTATGGCACCTAAGAGGGGGGTGAATTGGGTGTTTAAAAACTTTCTTGTGAAATTAAAATACTTTAAACACCTTAGGCCAATATAAACAATATGAAAAGTTTAACCAAAAATTCAATCTTGATTCAAGACCAAGAGGAACCTATCCAACAATCTTGAATTCTAAATTCAAGAGGAACCTATCACAATCTTGATTCAAGGCCAAGAGGAACCTATCCAACAATCTTGAATTCTAAGGTTAAAAGGAACCTATCACAATCTTACTTAAATAGGTGAAGAGTAACCTGAACAACGAAATAAAATTATACAATCTTTGTCCCACACGGATAACCCATAAACCAAGTTCCTTTGAGCTTTAAACCATGCTTATATAGCTTATGACAAACTTGATCAAAATCAACACACAAGTTAAAGGCTCAAATGCAATAAATGAAATATGGAATGTCAATGCACAATTAGGGCCTAATCTAATCCAATTAACATACAAGGATTATCTCAATCCAAATATTATTTATCCTAAGTGAAGAGCAACCTATAAAATCTATTTTAAAGGCAAAGAGCAGCCTATACCACAATCAGCAATCAACACAAATTAATTCCCTCAATTTAAGTCACTAAACACACCTTCTATGATGTTTCTCTAATGCACAATCAATAAATTCAATTCTGAAAAATCTAGAGGAAAATCAGAATTATTACAAGCCTCTTAATACTTTAATAGATCATGAAAAATTTAATTCAATCAATAAAAACGTGACTAAACTATCATATAATCAGATTAAACATTCAAACATGCAATCTGTTCAAAATATGCAGTCTTAACAATTCAACCTATAAACACACGAATTTAATCACCCAAATGATGCAAATTAAATGCAATAAACCTAATACAATGTCAATATATATGTTAACAATAAATTTCAGTAGTAAACACAATTTTATCACATCAATTGGATGATCAAAATCAAGCACAAAACTAGAATGCTCAAACCTGGAAAGCTTTGAGCAACCTACAAATATTAACCTCAAACTAACAATATAATCACTTAAAAATTGAAACAAAAATACTAGCACAATCATAAGATCTTAAGAAAACTAAAAAAATCAAATTTTCACACCAAGAAACTGATTAAAAATCAAAATTGAGGTCAATAAAGAAGCTACAGAGAAAACATGTTAGTTTAAACAGTTTTGAGCAGTCTGTGTTCTTTGAGC
>JAOXYD010047374.1:0-13471 GCA_028565735.1 Pinacopodium congolense | reverse complement strand
AATTTCATAAAATTTGATAAAAATTAAGATTAAGTGTAAATGTGGTTATATTGATCATATTTATAGTTATAGGCTCTTTATTTTAAGCTGAAGATGGAGCGAATGGTTTAAAACCCAACAAGAGTGAAGATCGAATTCATGATAAAAGTAGTCTTTTGTTAACTTTTTAATTCTTTAAATTGAGGTATAAAATGTTTTCATTAATTGTCAATCTCAATGAAAAACACATCGGTAGTGAAAGAACTAATAAATTGATAACCTTTGCTAAAGATTAATAAAGGTTTAAAGACTTCCTCATTTTGTGAAAACTTGTCCAACGTTGAAGACTCGCATGCGTGTGTAGGATGTACGTCAACTTTGTAAAATCATAGTTCAGTTAGGGGATGATTGGTGTGATTTCTATTTTTAATTTTGATTTCTTATTTTTTTAAACACAGAAATCAAGAAAAATTGTACAGAAATTAAAAAAGACAACAAATTAATACAACACAGAAAATGAGGATAACAACACAGAAACCGAAGACAACACATAAAAATCAATACAAATACATAAAAACCATAACTCAAAACCATAACCAACAACAATACCAAACCACTCCTTAGGGTTTGGATTAATCATTCATTCAAGTCCAATTCAGGAAGAGCTCTCGTTCATTCTGAGAGAGAAAAAAATATTATATATATTTTTTGATATAATTTTTTTTTAATTTTTCAGTTTTTCAGTAGTAAAATTTTTCTATCCTTATCCGTGATTTTTACTATGATTTAGAGGTTTTTTTTACATAGAATCTATATGTCTATTTTATTTTCAAAATTATCAGTTCCGTTTAAACTGTGACCCTGCCCTATCAAAGTCTCAATTTTTCTCAACAAGTGATATCAAAGCCAATCTTGAGTGCATATATCTGCTTATTGTATGCTCTATGGTTGCCACCAAGAGTGGATCTTCCACATCAAAAGATAAGTTAGATTATTATTCACCCTTATGAAAACACTATTTATTAAGCAGTGGTGAGAGAGGCGATGGTGACAAAGTATGAAATTGAAAAGTTCAACGAGAGTAATTTCTCACCATGGAAATTGAAGATAAAGGCAATTATGAGGAAAGATAACTGTCTAATGGCCATTAGTGAAAGACTAGCCAGATTTATAGATGAAAACTGGAATGAGATTGATAGAAATGTTGTAGCTAATTTTCACCTAGCACTAGAAGATGGAGTATTATCCAGCATAGAGGAAAATAAAACGACAAAAGAAATATGGGATCATCTCACAAAATTGTATGAGGCTAAATCACTCCACAACAAAAGTTTTGTAAAGAAGAAGCTATATACTTTACGCATAGCAGAATCCACTTCGCTGACAGAGCACTTTAATACTTTAAATATTCTATTTTCTCAATTTATATCGTTGGAGCATACAATATAGATAAGTGAACGTGCATGAATTCTACTTCAAAGTTTATCACATTCGTAAGATCAACTCATCATTAATTTAATAAACAATACATATATTATAATTTTTGACGATATTGCAGTCACTGTTCTAGAAGAAGAGAGTCGACGCAAGAGTAAGGAAGATAAGTTGGCAAGTTTACAACAAACGGAGGCCTTAGTGATGACGAGAGGCAGGCTAATAAAGCATGGTCCAAGTAGAAGCCACAATCATGGTAGATCAAAATCCAGGAGTAAGAAGAATTTTAAGTGCTACAATTGTAGTAAGAAAGGATATCTGAAGAAGGATTGTTGGAATCTAAATAAGAAAGATTGCGTTCCTCAAGGAAATGCTACAAGCACTTCAGATGATGGAGGTGCAATGGTTTGTGAAGTGGCAACGACTATTGGATTACAGAGAAGATTTGTTGATGTATGACTTCTCTATTCAACAACTACTTTTCATGTGACCCGTAAACAAGAATGATTATATTAATTTGAATATATCTCTAAGGGATTTGTGTATAGCTGCAATGATCAAGCTCTAAAAATCGTTGGAATCGGCAACATCAAATTGAAGATGTATGATAGCACAATTCAGGCTATTAAAAAAGTACGACATATGGAAGGCCTGAAGAAGAACTTATTGTCTGTAAGACAACTGGATGATCTCAGGTTCAGATTTAAGATTCAAAATAAGATTATGAAAGTGATTAAAGGAGTGCTCGTATTTATGAAAGCAGAGAAGATAGTTGCAAATTTGTACATAATGAAAGGAGAAACTTTACAAGAAGGAGAAGCATCTGTTGTAGTGACTAGTTTAAGTGAAAAATCTACTTTAACATAGCATAAAAAGCTTAGACATATGTTAGAATAAGGAATGAAGATACTTTCCGAGAAAAATCTACTTTCAAGTCTCACAAAGGTGTCACTAACCTTTTGTGAACATTGCATTGTGAGTAAGTACCATCGATTGAAGCTCAACATATCAAATTTTAGAAGCAAGGAAATTTTAAAATTAAGTCACTTTAATGTATGGCAAGCACCGGTTACATCCATAGGAGGAGCAAATTTCTTTATATCATTTATTGATGATTATTCGAGGAGATGTTGGGTGTTTCCTATTAAGAGAAAGACATATGTGTTTTCAGTCTTCGAAATTTATAAAGCGTGGGCGGAACTTGAATCTGGAAAGAAGATCAAGTGTTTGCAATTAGATAATGGAAGAGAATATACTGGTAAAGAGTTTGATGAAATTTGTAAGTAGGAAAGCATTAAAAGGCAGTTCAAGATGGCATACAATCTTTAATAAAATGGAGTGGTAGAGCGGATGAATAGAATTATGTTAGGAAAAATAAGAGCGATGATGATAACTGTAGGCTTAGATAAAAACATTATGGACAGAAGCAGTCAATACCTGTTATATGGTGAATCTAGCACCATCAACTGCAATTGGATTGAAGATGTTGATGGAGATATGGACTGGTAGACCAGTGGATTACTCGAACCTTTATATATTTGGAAGTCCTATCTATGTGATTTTCAATGCCCAAGAAACTACAAAGTTTGATCCAAAATCGAGAAGATGCATTTTCTTGGGATATGCTGAAGGAGTAAAGGAGTATTTTATATGGAATCCCACTACCTATAAGATTATTATTAGCAAAGATGTTATTTTTATGGAAGATAAGGACTAAGAGTAAGAAAAAAATGTTGGTACTTCAAAAGAGAATTCAGAGACTACAATAGTATAGATGGAAAAGGAAGTTGACTAAAATGATTCTTTTGAAGCTACAATAGAATACGAGGAGAAAGAGCCAGTCAAATTTGATGTTCCAAATATTCGGAGATAAACTCGCACAAGAAGGTCACCGAGCTAGCACTCAGACTATATTATGGAGGGCAATATTGCATATTGTCTTTTAACTGAGGATGGAGAACCATCAACTCTTTAAGAAGTAATGAATAATTCAAATGCATCTTAGTGGATGACAGTAATGCAAGAAGCAATTGAAGCACTTCATAAGAATAAAAAATGGGAGCTAGAGTCACTAGCACAAAAAAGCAAGCCCATTGGAAATAAATGGGTTTACAAAATCAAGTAGAATGGAGATGATTAAGTGAAATGATATTGTGCAAGATTGGTGATAAAAGGTTATGCTAAAAAAGAAGGTATTGACATCAATGAAATATTTTATCCTGCAATTCGACTTACTATAGTTCGAGTATTCCTGATAATGTGTACTACATTTGACTTATATATTGAGCAATAAGATGTTAAAACTACATTTCTTCATGGAGATCTTGAAGAAGAAATCTATATGTTCTAGCCAGAAGATTTTGATGAAAAAGGGAAAGAGAACTTGGTTTGCAGGTTGAACAAATCTCTGTATAGTCTGAAGCAGGCATCGAGGTGTTGATATAAGAAATTTGATTCCTTCATCATGAGCGTTAGTTACAGCAAACTAAATACGGACCCTTGTGCATATTTCAAGAGGTTTGATAAAGATGATTTTATAGTCTTGCTATTATATGTGGATGACATGTTGGTTGCAGGCCCCAACAATGATCGCATTAAAGAATTAAAGGCATATTTGGCTAGAGAATTTGAAATGAGAGATTTAGGATCGGCAAACAAAATTCTAAGGATGCAAATTCACTGAGACAAAAATAATAGGAAGATTTGGCTTTCTCAAAAGAATTATTTGAAGAAGATCTTGCGACGATTCAACATGCAAGATTGTAAGTCAATTTCTACCCTTCTTCCTGTTAATTTCAAGTTATCCTCAAGTATGAGTCCTAGTAGTGGGAAGAAAGGAGGGAAATGTTTAGAGTATCGTATACATTAGTAATGGGGAGCCTAATGTTCGTTATAATTTGTACAAGACTAGACATTGTACATACAGTGGGAGTAGTTAGTCGATATATGACGAATCTTGGTAGAGAGCATTGGAATATAATTAAGAGGATTCTCACATATATCAATGGAATCTCGGATGTTGTATTATGTTATGAAGGATCAGATTTTACTGTCAGAGGATATGTTAATGCTGATTATGCAAGTGATCTTGACAAAGTAAATCTATTATAGGATATATGTTTACACTAGCTGAAGGATCTGTAAACTGGGTTTCAAAACTGCAGTCAGTTGTGGCTATGTCAACAACAGAAGTAAAATATGTAGTAGCTACATAAGCCAGTAAAGAAGTAGTGTGGTTGAACTTGATGTTAGAAGAATAGCTTAAAGATATGATTGATTATCAATCAAATTTAAGTGGAAAAATTGTAAAAAATGTTAGGCACTAAAAATAGTGCCTACCAAAGTTGAAAATTTTTTTAAAAAAGAAAGATTCAAAGATAGCTGCTCAAGTAGGCATCTATCCATCAAGCTCTCCTGCCTATAAATGGGCAGGATAAGTAAGGAGCAAAAACAAGAAAAGAAAATGGATGAGAATAAAAAAAGAGAGAGAAGTGAGGTAAGAGAGAAAAAAAAAGAGAAAAAAATATTTTGTATATTTTTGGTTCTAGGTTTCTCCTTATACTTCTCCAATTTTTTTTACTAGTAAAATTCTTCTATCCTTACATGTAGTTTTTACCCTGATTTAGGAGTTTTCTACGTAAAATCTCTGTGTCTATTTTATCTTTAATATTTTTGGTTTTGTTTAAGCTGCGACCCTGCTCTATCTAAGTCCCAATTTTTCTTAACAGATCTTACATAATGGAATGGTTACCCAAAACGTATGGATGTTTTCATGCTCAATTCTTGGACGTAGAAAGATAGAAATTGTAAAGGGAATTTAGAGAGATAGAGGGAAGATAAAAAGAGACATCTTTTTATTTTTTAATATATTTAAGATTATAAAGAGAGTATTTATAATAGTGGAGTTATATTAAGAAATGAAAGAATCTCTTGGCTCTATGCTAATTTACGTGCATGATTGAGGTGTTAATTACATGTTAATGACTTGCTAATTGATAGATAACAGTTAACCACCTTAATATGCTAACATTCTCCCTCAAACTCAAGGTGGTGATGAAGATAATAACTTGAGTTTAGAAATAAGATCATGAAATTGCTAAGGTAAGCATAATTTGGTGAAAATATTAAAAATATGAGATTGTGAGGAGGTAAGAACAAGTTGTATTGTGGTTTAAAGGACATGATGCTATACAAGGTAACAACATTCTCGATGTGTTTGGCACGTTTGTGGAAAATATCAATATAAGCAATTTGCATAACATTATGAGTGTCAAAAATAAAGGGATTGTAGAGGAAAAGGAGACACTCATATCTTGAAGCAATAATCTTAATTTAAGGAGTTCAAAAGTAATGTTAGTAAGAGCATAGTATTCTACTCATGTAATGGAGTGAGAGACAACTACTTGTTTCTTATTGTGTCATGAAATGAGAGATGTGATAAGAATGAAATAATAGCTAATAGTAGATTTATGATTAGTTGGTTTGCTAGCTCAATTAGAATCAAATTATGCACTTAACTCTAATGGAGAAGAATGATAAAAGTGAAGTTTATGAAATAAAGTACCTTTGATGTACTGAAGTATATGAAGAACAACAGAAAAGTGAGTAGTATGAGGTATAGACATGAACTGATTGACCATTATGGATAATATGTGTAATATCTAGATGGGATACAATGATATATATAATATTTTCAACTAATTGGTAATGAAGCATACCATCATTGAGAAGAGTCCCATCAATAGCAAAAGAAGAACACTGAATTTAAGAGGAGTGCTAGCAATCTTAGTGTCAATGATACTAGCATGAGAGATGAAATCAGTGTGGTATTTTATTTGTGATAAATTATAACAAGATTCAATAGATGAGATTTTAAGACCTAGAAAATAACTCAAACTACCTAAGTCTTTCATCTCAAACTGATGATCGAGAAAAGATTTAAGAGTAGAGATATCTTAAAAGTCATTGCAAATGATTATCATGTCATTGATCTAAATATTGATCTAAGGGGGATTCCACCTAAGTTTTGATAATAGCAAAATAATCTTACTAATAATGCGTTTAGCGTGTTTGATGTTTTGAAAAACTAGGTATAAAGAAAAAAAATTAGAAGATACAATTTGGAGTCTTAAAGAACAAAGGCAAAAAGCTCAAGTTATAAGACTAAGATAGTATTTTGATAGGTTGTAGATTGTAATTTTCATTAAAATCTTATCTTAGTCATCTCAAGGCGTGTAGTTGGTTTTGTGGTTTATATCTAATTAATTATAATTCTTTATATCTAATCTAAGACTATCTTAAGACAATTATACCTTTATCAATAAGTAATAAAAATGGTAAGTAACTGAGTATTACTTTCATCAGAGATCTAACTGTATGTACAAAGTCACTTAGTGTTTAATTATTCAGACAATCTAATTGTTGATTTGTCAAGACCTTAAGAATTAAATAAAATAACTAAACTATAGATTCAATCTAGCACTGTCTAGCTAATTAAAACTTTTTAATAATCTAAATTAGTTAAAGTTTCAGATTTCAATGGGCTAATCAACTTATGAAGTTAAATGTTGGAATGATTTAGGATACACTTCACTCAATCAAGATATTAACAATGGTCATAGAAATATCTTTTCTCTTTTAAACTCAACTTATTTATTTGTTTCATAAATAAATTAGAATAAAATACATGAAGATAAAAAAGCATAAACCTAAGGTCTTTAAATATAGGAATCTTCACGAAAGATTCTAAAGTTTGATATACTTTTAAATTCGAGTGTATTACCTAATTGATTTTCCAATAATTAGAAGCCACTAGCTATAGATCCTTTCATTACCTATCAATCTAACTCAGGTGATCAAACTAATTGAGGTAAATTTACACTCTCAATTAGATAAAAATCATCCAAACTAATGAATCATAACCTATTCACTCTCCTAACTTTAGCCAAAGCAATTTATTTTCACATATTCTTTAATAAATAGAAAAATAAAATGATAAAACTTATATTCATTGATTTAAAGTAAAATATGGAGTCAATACAAATAAAGAGAAAAAGTTAAGGGAAACATAACAAAGATGTGGTTTATCCTCATTATTTCTTGCCCCTTCTCCTTACTTAAAACTCTTGTTAGTCCTAATCGTTAAAATAATGATATATGAAAAAATAAAAAAGCTTAAACTCTATTATCTACTCTAAAAAACTTTCTCAAAACTGCTCTTTTTTTCCTCTATAGTTTTTGTTTATATATCTCTTATATGGTTACTAGGATTCCGAACCTAAGATACATAAAATGGAGTTGATTATCTTTTTATTTCACTAAAATTGAATTTATGTATCAAATTTGTGGACCAAAACGATGGTAGTACTCAGTGATCAATGGCGCATTTATGACTTTAATTGTTCTTCTGTCTTCAATCGTCCCTATAACGGTAGTATATCATGAGCACAACGACACTGCTTAAGGTCATCATTCATCTTTTATCTTCACCTCGAACAATAACATCAGTCTCTTATGGGAAAAATGGCGTCGTTAAGAACATTATTTATCTTATATCCAATTTCACTAAAAATCAATCTTTTTCATTCTAATGGATCCAAAATCCAACTAAACTTGAAACTTAGCAACAAGAACTAATAAGTGGTATGAATTCATGTTTTTAATGGGTGAAAACACTAATTATAATACCATAAAATCATCTATTTTGTCTACTAATAATTCCTTTAGAATTGAATTTGTCTACTAGTTTTACTTATACTGAAAGTATATAGGTCGTAACTTATAGTATAACTTATATCAATCCTACGAGAATTAACAAATTGAATTTCACTTTTTTTAAAATTAAACTTAAATTATAGAAAAGAAAAATTAAATTAAACTAATAAAACTTGAATGAATGTAATCGCAGAAGAAAACAAAACAAATAAGATATTCAATAGTAGAGACTTACGGATTGCTCTATCCTTGTTTATCTTCCTTCAACCTTATTTATTTAATTGTGTTTGATCCTAGATATCCAATGGTTTGATTCCCTCTTTCAAGATGTAATCAATTAATCCCAATTAAAATACTTAAAAGCTGAATTATAACCTCTCAGTTCACAACGCTACTCCTAAATGTGCAATTAGATTTGAAACAATCCTAAGGAAAATTAACAAATAATTAAGATCTCTCTTAAATCACTTATTCATTAGTTAATTTTAGGTCTATTAAATTACCAACTCTCATTGTGCACCCTAATTCAAATAAATCAAAACAATCTCTTGATTCGAAGTGATTATAAGCTTAACAATTAGCACAAATAACTATGTATTAAATCAATAAGAATAAATTTGAATAAACAATTCAAGAATAATCCCGAAACACGACTTAGAAATTCATAATCATATTCAAACAAAAAATATTAAGATTAAACATCAAAAGGGAAGCAAAAGAAAAGAGAAAACTATTAGTGATGATGATAGCCCTTTTGTTGGAAATCTGGATAACACTTGATGAATCTTAATTCTCCTTCTTGTTCTTGAGTATTTTCATGTTTTTCTCCTCCAAAAACCCTATATTTTTGTCTTAGATGTTCTCCTAGGGTCAGAATGGTGGATCTAGGATTTGTTTACATCTTCTTATGTCCAAAATAACATAAAACGGAATTAAACACATCATTCTATGTCATCCCGCCATGTTAGCTTTTTTAACTTTAACTTATGCTCGGTATGTTCACTATAACTTCTTCTAAATGTTGTTCTCACTCCTTGTAAAATTTCATACATTTGGAGCTTTATAAGTTCACCTAATTCTTTCTGCATCTCAATTGTACCAAATATATTTCCTTTGCTCAGCTTGTTTTAATCTTTCCTTTTGCACTCTATATGACTCATCATATAGCCTTGATATTTGATATGGAGTCTCATAACTTGAGGATCTAACTCCTCAACTTAGTTCCATATGTCTGCTAGGTCTATAGGTGCCTCCTAAGTCAATTCCACCTAAACTTGCATTAGATATTCATACCAAAGTGATAGAATTCTTGCCTAAGATCAACAAACATCACGTTAAAACACTTAAACATCATAAAAAAAAAGAATAACATCAAATTAAGTCTAAATCATGCAATTCTCATCCTAATCATGCATATTAACACATTAAACCACTATGGAATTAACTTATAATGTAATGTAACCTTATCAGAATTATTGCTTATTCTCAAGCAATTTACTTAGATACTCATAAAAAATATTTCAAAGGCACTCAAAGGTTAATTAGACACCCTTAATATAAATTCATGCACTAAGATACCATCTAATTCAAGTTTGATAATAAATTAACACATATGGTTATGGCATATGGCAAAGTCACTTCTTATACATAATATTAAATCTTAAGAAATCTATACAGATAATCAAACAAACTCTTTCTATAGTAATCCAATTAGCATGTGTCTTTTTATTTCACTCATTTAATCATAAAAGATCCTAAAAAAATGTTAAAAATATTGCTATCGATTTACAAGTGGGCTCAATTTTCTTCATACTTTTTCAAACTTCAACCTCAATCACAAAGCTCAATTCTATGTATAAAATGAATACACACAAGATACATGCTTCAACTCCCAAATACCATCACATTCATTTTTTATTAATAAGGTACAAACTTGATTCTGAGCATTAAAGGCTTATTTAAGAAGTCATCTAGTCTTTTTGTGAGAAAGTAAATACCTTGTTATGAATACCCTCATTTACTCAACTAGGTCACTCTCTCAAATGGTTACTGATGCTAGTCTTTAACTTTGATCTTTTTATGATATGAAGCTAGCAGAGCCAAATTTTATGCTCACTTATTCACAATTTTTTTAAATGTTATAGTTCTTGAAAGAAGTCACGCTTACTTATGCATATGCATTTTACACATAGGATATCATAATGATCATCAAGCCTTCATTTTATAAAGTCATAAAGAAAATTGAATTTTCTTATTCACTAATACTGATAACTAGTTGCATAAACTTTTTGAATAACTAAAATAATCAAAATCATAGTGTCATAATGTATATCTTAAATCCTAGTCTAAGTTGACATAAAAATCTACATAAAACTTTATTGCAACTTAGCATTATGTAATAAAAATAAACTCTACTATATTATTTATAATCATAAATAAGAAAAGTCATAATCAAACATGGATTATTCCATACCACCTATACTAATCATATAAACCAAATTAAGACGTGCTGATTAATAGTTAATTAAACCTTAGATTGATTTTCAAATGAAAAATATGAATGGGATATAAAAAGACTCACAATAATTCAAGTGTAATAAAACTAAATTGTCTATTCCCTTCATTTCTTTATCGCAATTAAATTGGCCTTTTTTCCCCAGTGTTCATACAATAAAAAATAACCATAAAGAGAAAGAAGAGAAAAGGAACCCCTGATTAATGTCGTCCATTTGCATATCATAGCCATCCTTACTTGTTTTAAGGAAGAAACTATGAACAACATAAAGAGAGTGAAAGAATCAAAATTAATTAAAATGAAAACTAAATTGAAAATTCACAAAACAAAATCCTATATTCCTAAAAAAAGTCAAATGATACCTTATTAAGAAAGGGTCTAAGTGTTGTGTAGTAGGGAGTCTTTCACCAACTTCCTCAACCAACTATGCACATATGATTTTGCTCGTTGTCCATTGACCTTAAAATGTTCATTATTATCGTTCTTAACCTGTAAGAATTTAAAGGAAAAAACCTTAGTTACCTTGAATGGATTATACCACCTTGACTTCAACTTCTCAAGAAAGAGTCAAAGTTAGGAATTATAAATTAGCACCTTATCATCCACCTTAAAGTCTCAATGCGAGATCTATTTATCATGTCATTATTTCACGCTTTTCTTATATAGCCTTGAATTATGCTATGTGTCAAATTTAAATTCAGTTAATTCATTAAACTACATAAATCTTTTCATATCTACATATTATAAATCAAAATTTAAAATTTTAATAGTCCAATATGCCCTATGCTCTATCTCAACTCGTAAATGACATGTTTTCTATATACTATCTTAAAAGGTAATATGCCAGTTAGAGTTTAAAAGATGGTCTTATACACCTAAAGTGTGTCATCTAGCTTTGATGCCCAATTTGGCATAGAAGTACTATCTATCTTTCGTAAAATTTTCTTTAATTTCCTATTGAAGACCTTGACTGGCCCATTTATCTAATGGTGATATGGTGTATCTACCTTATGGATGGCACCATACTTAGGCAATAAAGTGTCAAATAGCTTTTTGCAAAAATATGAATCTCCACCACCTATAATGGTCTTAAGTATCCTAAAGTAAGTAAAAATATTTTTCTTGGGAAAATTAAATACACCCTTAACCTTATTAGTAGGTAATGTTTTTGCTTCTTTTTATTTACTAACAAATTCAATAGCTACTAAGATATATTGGTTAGAGTACTTAGGAACAGTCTCATGAAGACAATACTTCCCAAATCAAAAACCTCGCAAATCATTATTTTAGTTAATGGCATTGGGAAATATTGACTTTATGAGACTGTTCCTAAGTACTAAACAAAGGTAAGCTAATAGAAATAATATTCTAAATCCTTATGAGCTGTCTTAGTTAACCCATAATGTCTCCAACTTTTGTAGAATGAGAATGATACAAAATGGAGGACATCTCCTCATTAGGAAGACACCATCTTACAATGTCATCTGCACAAATCTAGTATAGAAAAATATTATCCTAAAGATAGTGTTTTATCTCATAAAAAAACTTTTTCTTTTAATAATAATTAAAGTCAAAAGGAAAGATATTACTGGCTAAATAGTTGATGAGATTCGAATACCACAGAATGTCAAACATAGTAATCAATTGTTTATTTGTAAAGAGCTTCTTAATATCTGATAATACTCATTCTATATACATTTTAGACATGTTTTTATAGTCATAATCTTATGTTTAAGTGTACTTTTCATTTTGAATTCTAAGCTTATTTGGTTATATTTTGAATATAATATTGCTTATGATAATTTTAGTAATAATGTATGTTTTTAATAGGTTTTGGTTTAATGTATAAAAGGAGTTAGAAGATTTGTAGGAGCAAAAGATGGAAGAAAAGTAACAAGTTAGTGAGCCTTACACCGTAGGTCGCAACCATTGTCTAAGTTATGGAAATTTCTTTGAAAAACATCACTTGAGCAGTAGAAGATAGAGAGATTCATGGTTAGAATAACGGTTGACCCTGGATATGATTTTGATAGTGAATTCATAAGATGTTCCATGGTCGTGACTCAAGCTGTTGGCTAGTGGAGTTCCACTCACATTTAAGTGTAAATTTAGGATTTAATATAGGATTTTTTGATCTTGGATGACCTAGAGCTACCACTAAGAAACAAAAAGCCCTTCCTAAGCCACTTTTACATGATTTCAAAGTAAATTGAGAAGGAGAATTGGTAAGTTTGTCGCTAACTACTAAATAATAATCTATCTTCCTAATTATGCAGTAGGATAAGTCAGAATTGATCCATAGAGAACTAGTGTGTAGATGTTATTTCTAATATTGTTAAGAAATTAAAAATCCCTATTGATGAAATTAAAATAAATAAAAAATAACTAAAGAAATGAAGGTAACTAGATGAAAGCACAAAATATAAAGAAGCAGCTAATAATACTAAGAAAGTAGGCCGAAGATATTACTGCGATTTTGGGAAAGAAAATTGATCATTAAAACCATTTAAGTTGTGTTTTTCCTTCAATTATAAGAAAAATCCAATATGACCGAAAACTTACCTTTAACCAAACAATAACCTAGGATACAATTTCTAGATTTAATTATGGAGTAGCGTTAAGCAATAGGGAATAGTTATATTAAGCTATAACCTACGCATGGATCATGTACCTTAAAGAGTCAAAACCACAAACTAAATTGATTAAGTCTCAATTATAAATTCAATTAGTGATAAAAAGCTTAAACCTAGAAATCAAACTAGAAATTACTAATAGGGTGATCAAACTTATGAATAATCCCTAATTTCTAGCATTAAATAAAAAATTTCA
>JAOXYD010047354.1:0-13472 GCA_028565735.1 Pinacopodium congolense | reverse complement strand
GGACACCATATCTCAACCTAAAACCTTAAGGCAATGGGTTATAAGCCTTCTATTGTATATAACTCACTTTAACAATCTGTTTCTTTCCAATGTGGGATAATTCACTTGTGACTTTTCACAACAAAAACTTTCACAATTTAATATGACACTTGCTAACACTTTTTTAGGCTCTTGATGATTAGCACACACTTAACACACTTATTTATAAGTAAAAAACCAGCTTACTAGTCATTTGTACTATTGGGTATCATTCAATACCAATAAATTTTTTTTACCATTGAAAACTAATTGTTTATGGTTGATTTGTCAAACCACTAATAAACTAGTGCCTTCAACTAGTTGACTAATCAACGTAAAAATCACACACTAGTTGACCATTCTCACCAAGTGATTGACCAATCCTATGCTAGATTAGTTTTTAGTATAATTTAATACATTTTTACACATTTGAAACATCCCAAATTAAATCTTGACACATTTAAACACTTTCTTAACACAAACACAGACACACATCAAAATACTTCCTTAAAAATATTTTGTATATTAAAAGGATCATTTAAAATTGTCCCCTACACAATTTATTTTTATTATACAAACTATATTCATACACATTAATCATGAATGCAATAGGTATGATTTGAGTCCTTTAAACACAATGAGAAGATTAAGATAAGTTTACAATAAAAATTACAATATATCCTATTTAAAGTTCTATCTTGGCCTTTAACTTGAGTCATTTCCCTTTAATCTTCATAAGCTCTCGCTTAGGTCGTAGACTCCAAATTAAAAATCTACACCTAAAAATTCCAATTTCACCCACCAATTTCACTTGTATGATATGAAATACAACTAGTTTAACTTTTCAAATGTTAATAACTAATGGCGTCAAGTTTTTTCACTCAACTGGTAAACTTTTCAATTGTTAATCATTCAATTAAAAATTTTGAAAACTTGATCACATAACTGAAAAAATCTTAAAAACTTAATCACTTAACTGACTGTTATCCCATGAATTATAATTATTATTTTACATATATTGTTATAAGAATACATTTTTAAATTTATTAATATTATTTTTACTTAATAATAATTAAATACTTTAAGAATATTTATAAATATTATGTAAAAATATTCATTTATGAGATGAATCTATATTAAAAATATTAAAATAAGTTATTAATCTAACCTTTTCATATTTTTCAATTAAGTGACTAAGATTTAAAAACTTTTTCAATTCAATGATTAACATATAAAAAATTAATTAGAAGAGATAAAAAAGTTGAAATGGATCGCGTCGGATTAGGATTGTCAAGTCAATAACTAACAATGTCAAGTTTTTTTACTCAACTAGTTAACTTTTCAAATGTTAATCACTCAATTGAAAATTTTGAAAACTTGATCACCTTACTGACAAAATCTCAAAAATCTGATCACTTAACTGACTATTATCCCTATTTTTATTAATAAAAATATGTTCTTTATTTATCTCTCTAGCTTTATTAATTATCATGTGTACTTAATTTGTCTTAGTTGGGGTTAGGAAAGTAGATGAATTGATTATTATCTTATCTAATTATTTTACTTTGCGTGAGAATCTTTGTTTGTTTGAATGCTTAATCATCTATGTTAGACTAGCCATGTAAGTAGATTTGTAAATAATTAGAGATTTGAGAATTCCACCCTAGTTATTGAAAACATTGGTAAACAATACAATTTAAATCAATGAATGACTAAATATTAGTTAATTATAAGGGTCTCAATTCTAGAAAGGGATTTTAAGATTGAACTTCTTAAACTTCAAGCATGTTACCAAAGTTTATTGAATGACCAAACAATGAAACAGAACCAATAGAGATAAACCATTGACTTAACCACATATTTGTCTTGATTTAGAGTAAATATTCTAGATCTAGTCATATAAAATTTTTTAGACCTAATTAATCCTTGAAATCCAAACCTTAACTCGATCTTAAGATTAGTAAAGCTCTTAACTCATTAAGTGTATTTAGATTTAATAATCAATTACTTAGTTATTAGTTTAATTATTTAATCATTTAATTTGGGGTTTCTCTATAAATAAACATCTTTTGACATAGTAATTATAGTAGATCCTTATAGGAGACAATATTTGGACTTCTATCCATTATATTATTTATTAACAGGGAACACTTACTTTTATTGGTCTTAGGTTAGAATTAGAGTACAGATAGACTACAATAGCCATCCTATGAAATTATTACATCATCATCTAAATCGTAATATAAGAAATAACATCACGCATTCATATATACATTAAAACCAAAATCTAGGAAGGAAATGCATACAAGCAAGAATAGGCATAATTTCTATAGAGATGCAAATCATAATATGATGCATTTACCCCTAATGTAAGGCAAAATAGCCCAACACACTTCTATGCTCCTTATATGCATGATACTAAAACGATGACATATAATGAGACAAGAACTAGAAATGCATCACACCAACTTAGACAAAATACCTATGCTAGGTCACAATGCCATATCCTTAGGAGTTATAATGAATTAAGATTTAGATATGCATATGAACATATATATATATATATATAGTACTTATACACACTTGTTTTGCAGCTACTATAGATATTATGGATGTAAGGAGCAATTTTGTTATGATTTATTAAGTAATTGGAATGATACACCCAAAGGTTGGAATGGTAGGCATGTAACTAACTTCAAAGGGCTCTAGTTAGTATAGATACTAAAAATCCATTAAATTTTATTTTTTAGGTCAATTGAAATCAAAGTTATCTTCAAGAACAAAAGGAATAATTATCAAGACATATCATTGAACCAAGTGAGTGAAGAAATCAAATGACAATTAGTGATATACACAAAGAGGTACATAGTGTTTAGGTGATACTATATTGATTAATACTTAATGTCTTTAAGTGATAATGATTTGAATGGGTGGAAAACTTTTAATTAAAGAATAATTAAATTTAATTATTTTAAGATTAATTTTTTGGGTAACTGTTATGCCGATATGGCATATAAGAGGGGAGTGAATTAGGTGTTTAAAATTATTTGCCTAATTAATTAAAATTGAATAAATAGAATTTGGAAATTTAAAACACAAACTTAATTCACCAAAATGAACAATCAACATAATAAAATAAATATGTAAAAATAAAGAGTAAGGGAGAAAGAGGTACACCAGATTTATTCTAGTTTAGAGCTGTCCACTTACCCCTACATCTAGTCCCCAACACCACTATTGAGATTTTGTTCTTATTGCAACTTAATAAGAATACAATGTTTCATAATACAATCCTTTTTCCAAGGTTCAAGGATAACCTTTCACTCCTTTTTTAAAGACTAAGTAATAACCTCACATCACACTACTATAAACCCACAAAAACTTAACAATACTTAAACAACTTGTATATGTCTTTCACTACTTTTTAGATCATCAAACCACATACAACACACATATTTCTATACTTCTTATGACTCTATAGCTGTTGCCCAATGTCCACAATCATTTAATTAATTCTTACCGTTGTAAAACTAGTCGTTACCCAACGTCTCTCTACCAGTTTGTAGCATTTGATTGACTGCTATCACTATTTAGTTTACTGATCTTCCAAATTTACCTGTTCAGTCAACCAGTCCTCACATTTCACCTATTCAATCGACTGATCTTAGAGTTTCGCTGGTTTTATCAATTGATCCTATGCATTCTGTCGACTGATCCCTCTAAGATCATAGCACCTCTGCCTAAGCATCTTCAAATTTATACAAACTCACTTCTAAAACAATTCAAGCATTTCTAAATCATTGAGCTTTGTATTCTTCAAGCCAAGACTCTAACTCTAAGGTTTCATATCCATCTACTTCAAAACTTCATTTTATGACTTGCTCATCAACCTATCTTATACAAATAGAACAAGCTCTAAAAACACATTAGTAAAAATACCTTATCATTATCAAAATAAAGATGGAACCAGCCATTGGTTCAATAGTAATTAATATGTGTTATGTGTTAATTTTTGTGTTTTAGAATGTATACATAAAACTATGTGTTTTAAGCATAATGGTTGACTAGTGTTATATATCAACTGAACAATTAATGGTTGATCAATGTGTTAACTAGTTGACCAATTGATAACATTTAAAGCATTTTTCTTCCCTCTCTATGAGTTCATTTGCTAATACCTCTGTCTTTCTCTCTTAAAAATCCATCTCCAATAAATCTAACATCCTAAAGTAATTTTTAGCTCCTCATATCCAATATTCCCCTATTCTCCCTCATAATATAACTAGTTTTCTAAGAAATTCATTTAATTTTTTTCCAGTCCCCTGTATGCATCTTTCTTTCCCTTATTCTGCAATTTTTAGCCTTCGATAAATTTTTTGGTGACAATGACAATATCTCTAGCTTCCCTTTCACGTGCAGAGTATATCCCCTTCATTAATTTGCATTAACTACTAATTCATTAAGTAAAACCCTAAGTTTCCTATAATTAGGGTTTTTCATTTCTTTTAAATTTTTCATTCAATTACTGATCAATTAGGATCTAATTCACCATTCCTAAGCACTGTAGAAGAGCAATTTTATAGAAATGCATTTAGGTTGACTCAATTTCAAATTTTTTCATGATTAAGGTTTTAGACTGAGTTTTTTCATTTTCTGGTATAATTCTTTAACATTTTTTAAATTGAAGTTGTTTTCATAAATTTAGAAGATAAATTGAGTTATATGAACCCTCAATTGAATCTTTCTATGACAAATTTTTATTTTTCCCAATTTAAACATTTAGAATTTGGGACTTTTGAAAACTTTGATAAAATAAGGATTGTTTTATAAAATTGACCTTACAGAAAAGTAATTGGGAGCTTTTTAAACACTATTTTTGTCAAATTTCTATTTTCCCTAATTTAAGACTTTAAAATTTGGGACTATTTCAAATTTTTATAACTTAAGGAATTTTTTTATAAAATTAACTTTATAAAAATGTAATTGGTAGTAAAGTTGATCATTTCCAAGATTTAATTTAATAGGTTACATAATTTTAAGTTATACATTCATGTTTACAACCTAAGTACTAGTTTTCAATTTGATTTTTCTACATATAAGTACATATAGGCTCTAAGAATTAATCTAGTTTTAAAATAGTTGAAATATATTTCTATATGCAAGTTGTATTATTGATCATAAGCATTTTGATACCTATGCACAAAATTCATTCTTGGAGCCTTCTTAGTATTTTAAGCTATCTTTATTCTTAAAGCTTCTAGTAGGTTTCTCCATTGTTTGTCGTGCCTTCCTTTGTAGTTAGAACTCAAAGTGATAGTTCGTCTAGGAGTAGAAGATCACTTGTTTTAAAAGAGAATAAGTATTTTGACACCATCTCTCCTCAGTTCCTTAATATGCATATAGAGAATTACATGAAAATTGCTCAATTTTCTTCCCATATTTTGATCATTATAAGCAATACAAGTTAGTTAAATTCTTCATAGATTAAAACTAGGAATGTCTACTTACTCTCCCTATTAATATTAGTCCCACCAATATTAAACTCTTCTTTTATAATTTTAGAGAGTGTCTAGTAAGTGATGAATAACATATCCTCTCAAAAGTTTAAGGAGTTTCCATACGACTCTTTAGAGACCTTATAAATGAATTCTTAGAAAATTTGTCCCCCATGAGTATTATTACTATAACCGTTTAACCAAATACAATAATTCACCTCATTTTATGACTACTCGAGTCAAAACCATCTTCGAACTTCCTAGTGAAGAGGGGATAACTATAAAACCTATTGTTGTAAAAAAAACTCAATGTAATCCCTCTCTTTCATCGTTTTTTTATTAAATTCAACATTTTTCTTTGAGTGGTCACTTTAATTTTTTAGGCTTAGATGATCTTTGGTTCTTATCCACTTTGATGATGAGTGAACCAACTTATTTAGGAGACTTTATTTTTTACAACATGATTCACTTCATCCAATCAAAGAAGAAAAACAAACATTTCATATTCTTTAATTCTTAATCACACCTTCCCACACTTTTATATTCCTCCCACGAAAGATATATATAAGTTCCAATATCTTAATTAAGTCACATAAGGCATTAAGTTGTTAAAGGTTATATGACTTGACAATATTAACAACACTAATAACCCATTTCTCCTATACATCTTGGCGATAATGATGAGTCCACATGAAGTTAAACCATACCATTATCTATCGATGATAAGGCTTCATCCTATAGGCCTCCTTTAGATTTTGTTATTGAGATACGAGCCAAAATTACGTGGCTCTAAGATTGACTCCACAGTATTAAATCATAGGTTGATGACATGTTCACAACACTGTTTTCTTCCTCTTCAACTTGATATAAGAGTTATTTTTGGAGACTTTATGGTGTTCATGTAAAATGAGTGATTTGATGATGTATTGTAATGTTTTGATATTTGAAGTAGTTGGGATGATTATATACAAAACATTTGATTTTCTCCATGTTATTGACTCCTACTATTAGAGATTTGAGTTCATATTTTCTCTTTCTTGTTTATGTATGAACTGAAAGTCTACAATGTTTACCCGTTTTCCTTATTTTTACCTGTATTGAAACAAGGGTTGGTTTCACCTTTGATTGATGTGGAGTTTGTTATGTTTGTTAAGATAGGGTTGATTAAAACAAGTCATTAAGTATTTGGTGAAGACTTGAAGTACAAGTATGTTTAAGTCTTGATAATAAGAAATGTATATGAAGTTCATGAAGTATGTTGGAGATGTATGAAGATTAATTGATGAGAAAGAAAAGTAGTGAAATTGATCATGAAGATTGAAGATAGAAAATCAAGTTCAAAAGTATAATTGGATAGGTTCATGAATAAGTCTATGTAAGTCTTCTCTTTAGTCTTACCATAGTGTTGAAAGGGTTCAATTATGCATATACATTCATTTTTAGTATGTTGCATATAGAATGTATAATCAAGAGATGCTAATTGTGTTTAATGTGTGTGAAAAATCCTCTTGATGTTTGAATGAATGCATTGTATGTGATACGATGATTGAAATTCGTTAGAATACTATAATAAGGCAATTTGGTAAAATGAATCAATTTCAATCTATTAAATTCTGTTAATTGGATTAAGATATGATTTGGTAAAGTTTGCCTTGTTTTGGACCAAGATGGGCCAAAGTGCGTCAATCCCAAAGGGATCGGTCAATCGAATGCAGTGTAGTGGTCGATCGACCATGCGAGTTTGGTCATTCGAAAGTAGCGAATCTATAGTTGAAAGTTAACCAATGACTAGTTTTACAATGGTAAAAACAATTAATAATTCATAACATTATGTATCTGTTAGGCAACGAAAATAATGAGATTTTTTGGTATAAATATGTATTGTTTATATAGTTTTTGTATCCAAGAAATATAGAAAGTATTCATACATTAAGATTAAGTATTATTGAGTGTGCTTATACGTTTTTGGTGAAGTTGTGATTATTTTAGTATTGAGTATTCTTGAGTGTGCTTATGAGCCTTTGTTCACCTTAGTAAGTCAAGAGTGATAACTTATGTAAGGTGTGATTGTGAGAAGGGTGGAAAATATAAGTGAATTATTATAAGTTTTATTATTGAGCCTTAAAAAAGAACAATGTTATGAAGTTATCTTTTAATCTTAGAAAAGGGAGTAATAGGTTATTCCTTAATCTTGAAAGGAAGAGTGAAAGGTTATCCTTAAACCTTGAAATTAATGTTGTATTTGTTTTTGGATGCAATAGTTAAAAAATCTTAATAAAAGTATTAGGGACTAAATGTAGGGACAAGTAAACCACTTTGAACTAAAATAAATCATTTATGTCTCTCTTCCCTTTCTCTTTTTTTTTATTTTTTATTTTTTATTTTTTATTTTATTGTCTAATTTGATAATTTAGAATTGTTATTTAGTTTCCGCATTTAAATAAATTGATAAAAGATTAGGTTGAATAATTTAGAAGAAATTTTAATACCTAATTCACCCCTCTTACGTGCCATATAGGCCTAATAATTGGTACTAGTGTCTAAGTCTCACATTTGTTTAATTCTAATGAATTAGTGAGTAAAGATTATGGCAATTAGTTTAGACATCTTTAGACATCCTCCCTTTGTTTATGGAAATAATTTTAGAGATTGAAAAACTAAAATGAAAAATCATTTTGTAAACTTGGGAGAAAATTTTTAGAAAATCATATAAAATGATCTTTATATACCTTCGAAGCATATAGAAAGTTTAACATTCAAAGACGTATTAAAATTGGATGATATTACGTATAAGCTTATTTCGTTTAATTATAAAATTATGGATATCTTGTTTTCTGGTATTAGTGTACAAGTGTTTGAAAAATTTGCAATAAGATGTGAAAGTACTGAAGAAATATGGCATAGATTATAAGAAATCTATCAAGATGAGGAAGAGAAAAGTGAACATGAAGAAGTAGCCTTCTTATGTTTCGTAGATGACAAGGTACATACTTCCACAACTCCCTATGATAGCAATGTACCTTCTTCTAAATCTCATGATAATAAAGATGAATGTGATATAGAATATACGTATAAAGAATAAATTAGAATTGATGAATGTGGATGGTAGTGAGCTTAAAATAGAAGAATAAAATGCATCATTAAAGAAAGAGATAGGTTCCTTTAAGGATTCACTTTCTAAATTTAATACAAACTTCTTAGGATCCTACCTCTTCATTCCTAGAACAACCTTAATCCTAGTTGTGCTAGCTCCTTTCAATTCAATGCTATTTATACATTCAAACAAATGCAAAAATCATGTAATAAAATGACTAAAAACTTATCAAGCCTAAAACATGCATTCTAAATGACATGCAAAATGTAAAATAACCACATTGGAGTTACCTCTCCACACTTAAAGAACATATTATCCTTAATGTGAAGAGAAGGGAAGCAAGAAAAGAAACACACTAACAATAAATCAAATAAGACAAAAACAACACAAAAGAAAGGAAAAAAAAAGGGTGAAAAGGGCTTATTCAAATGCCAGCAGGGCAGATGTGGAGGTGGACACATTAGATTTTGACCTGCAAACATATTTCATCAATTTTCAAGTAAGAGATTGTTGCTACTTTATGATGTGCTAGACTTTGGATTTGATGCTTTCCACTCAGGTTTCTAAACGCATGTTGTTCTCCAACAACAGTTAGGTGTTGGCATGCATTTCTTGGAGAATTTGTTGCTAGCATTTTGCTTCCAAAGGAGGAGAAGAAGGGCCAGCGTCATTGCCTGGTAAGGTGGGACAATCTTATTTCACCTGTTCACAACAGAGGGTGTGATAGGAGGAGGACCCTCTAGACTTACATTATAGTGCAAGGCAAGAACAGTGACAATGAAACTCATGTCTAAAGGACTACTCAGTTTGGCAATAACATTAGCGATGGACCTAAACATCCTAAAGGGTGTATTAATTTTATGCTTATGATCCATGCACCAAAGGAAGAATAGTTCTTGTATAGAGCATTTATTACTTTTTGTTTATTTAAAACTATTAAGCATATAAATTTATACAACAATAAATGCTTTGGGTTGAAAATTAAATAATTTGATGCATTCTGGGAATTAAATTTCGGCTCCCCTATTAGATGATACCAATATGCATGCATGTCAAACTAATCTTGATGGTCAACTAGTTCATTGATGGAAAAATTAAACATTCAATGCATAACACTATAATCTAATTTATATGACCGGCCATTTAACTAAAACCAAAACAAGTCTAGATTAGCGTCATAATATTCAAAGGTGGCAAAGAATTCAAGAACTACCTGAGGATATGCAGTAAGATCATAACGTATAAATTTTTCCCAACCAATATTCTGAACCAAGGACTCTATTTTTTCTATTAAGCCTAAACGGTTTAATAAGTCAATCTAGAAACCTCTAAAAGGCAGCAAATCTCTATAGTTAATATGGTGGAGATGCTAACCTTCAATGGGATGGAAAATAGGAAATGGAGTATTAAAACAAAGAGCCATATCGGGTAAGCCTTTTCCAAAGGCAATATTCTAAAGGCGCTCCTAGGATATTTCAGATTGTGTAGATTGCTTCTTTGGAGCTATTAGGAGACACCTAAAAGAGAACAACTGAAATGAAAATAAAGCAGAAATAAAAGAAAATAAAAAATAGGAAAATAAAAACTACAAGATGGAAATGGAAAAACTAGAAGCAGATGAAAAACTAAGAAAACAAAAAGTTGAAGACAAAAGAATAAAAACTAAAAGATGTGGAAGGATATGTGATGGTTGTGTGAACTTTAGAGATAAATAGGGAGGTCGAGTGAGAGCCTTAGAGAGATAAGGAGGCTTATAGGGAGGGAGAAGAGATTGAAATGAAAATTGAATGCTCGGCCACGGAGTGACCACATACGTGGTCAGCTTGCATGCATGGCTACAAGGCGACTAGGCCACGAATGTGGCTTAGATGGCCATGTAACAGGCCATATTTATGGCACTCAAAAAATATTTTTTTAGTTTAGTTTTTAATTTGATTTTTTAAACAAGTTTAAATATAATGCATTAGAAAAGCCACGAGTCTGATTCTGCTTAGGACAACTTAAGGGCTATAAACATGGCTTGAAGGCCACGTACGCGATTGATTTCTCTCTAGAAACTCAGTGCCTATATGCTAATCCTACCTCCAAAGCAATTTATTTCATATCTCATTTATTTCTAATGTCCAAAGAAGTAGCAAATATTTAATTCATTGTCAAATCATCAAAAAATTCAATTAAACAACGCATCATCTATGAAGTGAAAGGAAAAACAAGAAGGACTAAGCAAAATCAACTTAAATAATAAAAAATTATACTAAACACACTCAAATTAACTACATCACACAAAGCAAAATAAATATGCTAAGTTAAGGTTATTAGCTTGACCATGCTCAATTCAATCATGGATAAGTGAGTGACAGGAAAAAAATTACTTCCCTTTCTTATAAAAATGGCCCTCCGAAATATGACTTGCACCTATGCCCATTAATCTTAAAAGTTTCGCCTTTATCATTCTCTAACTCCAAAGCTCCATAGGTGAACACTTGAAAAACTTTGAATGGGATGCTCCATCTCGACTTTAACTTTTCAGGAAACAAACTAAGTCTTGAGTTAAACAATAGTACCAAGTCTCCACTTTTGAACATTTTCTTCTTAATATATACATCATGCCACTTCTTTACTCTTTCCTTATACAACTTGGAATTATCATAAGGATCATATCTTAGTTTCTCTAATTCATCAAGTTGCAACAATCTTTTCTTACCGATTAACTTACAAGCAATGTTTAGCTTCCTAATTGCCTAATAAGTCCTATGTTCCAATTCCAAATGCAAATGACAAGCTTTTCTATACACAAGTCGATAAGGGGTCATACCTATAAGAGTCTTAAAAGTGGTCCAGTATGCCCACAATGTATCATCTAACTTGAATGCCCAATCTTTCCTTAAATTGTTCACTACCTTCTCTAAAATTCTCTTCAATTTCCAATTCATTACCTTCACTTGGCCACTCATTTGAGGATAGTAGGGAGTAGCGACTCTATGATGAATATCATATCTCTTTAAAAGATTATCAAAGGGTTTATTACTGAAGTGAACTCCTCTATCACTTATAATAGCTTTAGACACAAAAAACCTATTGAATATCTTCTTGATGAACCTTTGGACCACCTTGTTATTATTCATTGGAGTAGTAATGGCCTCAACCCACTTAAAAACATGATCAACTCCAACTAGAATTTAAGAGTTACCTAAAGAAGATGGGAATGGTCCCATGAAGTCAAATCCCCACATATTAAATACTTCTATCTCTATGAAGGTTGAGAGTAGCATCTCGTCCCTTTTTAAAATGTTTCCCACTTTTTAACATCTATCACAATATAACCCAAACTTACAAGCATATTTGAATAAATTCGGCCAACAAAAGTTACATTCTAATACTCGAGTCATTGTCTTCTTTGCTCCACATTGTCCTATAGAAAGTGAGCTATGATATTGGGTTAGAACTTCAAGAATTTCTTCTTTAATAACACACATGCGAATCAAACTATTAGCATATATCTTATACAACAAAGGTTCATCCTATATGTAACAAGAATATTGAAACAAGAAATACTTTCTTTATTGATATGATAAATTAGAGGGAAAAACACTACCTAAAAGATGGTTTGCAATGTCATTGAACCAAGGAAGAAAAGGATCTATTACCATCATCATGGCTTCATCTAGAAAGTTCTCTTTAATTTCCTCTTCTCCTTAGGACTCTCCTCTTTCAAGTCTTGACAGGTGATCGGCCATTAGGTTTTCCACTCCTTTTTTATCTTTGATCTTAAGATTGAACCCTTGGAGTAAAAGTACCCATCAAATTAGTCGTAGCGTAGCCTCCTTCTTTTCAAAAAGGTATTGAAGCGCTCTATGATCTGTAAAAACAATAACCTTTGAGCCTAACAGATAAGAACAAAATTTATCACAAGTAAATACTACCACAAGTAATTAATTCTCAGTAGTGGTGTAATTCAATTAAGTCCCTGTTAAGGTCTTTCTTGCATAGTAGATGTCATATAACTTCTTATCCCTCCTTTAGCAAAGCACACACCCAACATCATTATCACTAACATTGCACATGATTTCAAAAGATAATAACCAATCCAATAAAGATAATATAGGTGCTGATGTAATTATCTTTTTTTTAATCTATCAAAAACGTATAAACAAGTAACATCAAAATTAAAAGGAACATCTTTAATCAACAAATTATTCAAAGGTTTATCATTGAAGGAAAAGTCCTTTATAAACTGTCAGTAGAACCTGACATGGCATAGAAATGCTCTAATACCTTTGACATTTGTAGGAAAATGGGAGCTTGTCAATAACTTTGGTTTTAGATCGATCCACTTCAATCCCCTCGTATAAAATTTTATGGCCCAAGACAACTCTTTCTTCAACCATGAAGTGACACTTCTCTTAATTCAAAACTAAAATGCATTTTTCACATCTTTGGAGAACGTTATTCAAATTAAACATACAATGATCAAAAGAATCTCTAAAAATAGAAAAGTTATTTATAAATACCTCTATAATGTTTTTTTTTTACATTTGAAAAGATGACCATCATACATTTTTGGAAGGTGGCGGGTGCATTACAAAGACCAAAGGGCATCTTCCGATATGCAGAAGTCCTATAGGGGCAAGTAAAGGTGATCTTCTCTTAAACATTCGGATAGATGAAAACTTAGTTATATCCCAAGTACCCATCTAGGAAGTAATAGAAAGCATGCTCCACTACTTGCTCAATCATTTGATCCATAAAAGGCAAAGGGAAATAGTCCTTCTAAGTACATAAATTCAACTTCTTATAATCTATGTAAACTCTCTAACTATTGATGGTCCTAGTTGAATCTTTTTTTCTTGTTTATTTTCCATCAT
>JAOXYD010047343.1:0-13473 GCA_028565735.1 Pinacopodium congolense | reverse complement strand
ATTAGCAAGCCTATGATAGTGTAGTTTCCTATAGGAAGCTTGAGCGAAATATGAAACATCAAACACTTGAGAGAAATAAGTGAAACCGTGAGGAAACTTCATATTTTGCATTTATACTTATCTTTAAGCAATGGTTTTATAAGTTGAGTTTGCTTATGCACATCAATGAAAAGTTATCATGATATGTGTATTAGCTTGATACTTGAGTTGGCTAAAATTTGTTGGGATTGCATGCTTTTCCTTAGTTCTAAGCTTCAAACACTAGTTTTCTGAATTTGTGTATTTTTTCTGAGTTTCTAAAATTGGAACTTATTGTTAAGAGTCATATCTAAGCCTAGGAATCATCTAAGGGGTTTCTAAACTCAAATTATATCTTATTTTATTCCATTTTTTCAGATTAATCAAGGTTGATATTTTTATGCTTATATCTTTGACTGTTCTTGATTTTTCTGCAAGATCTTGATGAATTAGAGCCTGGTTGGAGTTAAAATTTAAGTTGGGAGTTCAAGAAACATCCAGAAATTTTTTTAGGATTTATTGTAACTTCTAAACTTTATATTTAAGCTCTAAATTTTAGATCTATCAAAGTATATTGTATAATATACATATCTTGTATGCTTTGATGGAAATGTGTGGCTAATCATTTTTGTTGCTAAGGATTGATGTTTTGACGAGCTAAAAGAGTTTTAATGCATCTTTAAAAGTCTGTATTTTGTATGTTAAAGGTCTTAAAGAACCAATTTTAAGCTGGCCATTTAAAATTAGTGTTTAAGATAGTTTAAGCATAAGAAATCATCTTAAATTGTTTGAAAAATCAATAAGCAACACGAATTAATACTTGCATGAAAAACCTGGATTTTTTGTGAAAGGTGGAGTTGTAATATTAATTTTATAGAACTTAACTTCTTGAAATTAAAGCCCATTTACTTGATTTTAAAGCAAAACTAAACTTTGGACATGATTAGATGGGGAAAAAGCAAAGTCTTAACCATAGCTTTGTTTTGAGTTTATGAAGGACTTTAATCAGACTTTAAATATATTTTAAAGCTCACTTAAATCATTAATCATCTAATCCAAAGATACTTTACACATTTGGTAATTTTCAGAATTTTTCAGAAGCAATTAAAAATCAAATTTGAAGTGTTTAAGCCAAGGTAGTTTAGTTTAAGCAATTTTCGACTTTTTGATCAAGTTGTCTAGATTTTTCCTAAATAATTGTAATCTAATATACCTAGTAATTAAGCAACACATTCCCCGTGGGATCTACATTTGAAGTCTGAAAATTACTTCGTTATATTACTTTTGTGATAGGTGCACTTGCCTTTATTTCATTAGTTTTAAAAGTAAAATCATTTCAAAATCATCCAAAGTTTTAAAGTTACCTAACCAACGCAGCACTACCACAGCTATCACATTAAACTCTATGAGAACTACTACCAGCTCCACTCATTAGACTATCCACCTTCTTGTTTAGTACTTACATTTGAGCTACAAAAGCTATCGTGTCATTAATTGCATGAATATCATGTGGTTTCCTTGGATGGTGCTTAGAATTGTACTGAAAATTATTCATAGCCATTTCATCAATGAGATTGTAGGCTTCAGTTACAATCTTATGCATTATATTGCCTCTATCTATAGCATCAATGGTGCTACGAGTTGAAGGTGTCAATCTAGTGTAAAAGATATCAACTTATTGCCAAGTGTTAAATCCATGGCTTAGACACTTTGCAAGCTTCTCCCTTAAATCATTTCCATGCCTTGTATAGACTTTCATTTTCATACCGCATGAATGAACTTATCTCAATCTTCATTTTTACTATCTTGGCAAGTGGGAAAAATTTAGCAAGTAACAACTTTATTAATTCATCCTATGTAGTAATGGAATCATATTGAAGTGTTGACAACTAAACTTTCACCTTGTCTCTAACAAACACAGGGAGTCTAATTACATAATTAGAGACCCCATTACTTTTTTTAAAGATCACAAATATCAAGAAAATTTTGCTAAAGTTCATTAGGATCTTCTAAAGCTGAAGCTCTAAATTGTGAGGACTTGACCATTGAGATGATACTATATGGAACTTAAAGTTATTAAAATTAACTTTGGGCTACACAATATTAGCCACAAGTCTACCTCTTTTTCCTAAAGTTAAGTCCATCATGGTTGGTTCTCTATTTTCTACTTGAGGTCTTACAACTACACGTTCCTTAGGGTCCATCTCTATAGATTTTGATTAAATGTCAGTCGAGGTTCCTACATCTAAAGGATCAGATGTGGTTGTTGTTTGCTTCTTTCTTTTTTTCCTCAATGTGAGCTTGAGTTCTGGATCGAACTCTACTAGCTCGAGATTGCGTCCCCTAATATATGTACAAATTCAACGAAAATACTAAATTAAAACAAATTAACAAACAAAGCAATCACAATAAGCAAAAATATTAAAAGAATATTGACTAAAATAAATAGAAAATAATGCAAAAATATTTAGAAAAATTATAAAACCAAATTTTATAAGTCCTAAAGCGATTCAAACTAAATTTCTTAATATTAGGTCATAATCCCAGGCAAAGGCACCAAAAACATGTTGCGTTAGTCAGGTGACTTAGAAAATTTTAACGATTTTATTTTGAAAATCAACGAAATTTATGCAAGTGCACCTATCACAAAAGTAATAAAGTTGAGTAAACATAAGACTCTAGATATTGAACCCATAGGAAAAAAAGGCTTAATTACTAGTTTGATTATATTACAATTATTTGGGAAAATCCAAATAATTTGATTAAAACCTTTAAATTGCTAAACTAGCCTAACTTGGCTTAAACACTTCAAAATTGATTTTTAATTACTTCTGAAAATTTTTCAAAAAATACAAATATGAAAATTAGCTAAGGATTAGGTGATTTATGAATTAATTGAGCTTTAAACACATTTAAGGGCTGGTTGGAGTTCCTTAAAAAAAAACAAAACAAAGTTATGGTTAAGACTTTTATTTTTCTCTATTAAACCTTGTTTAAAGTTTAGTTATGCTTCAAATCAAGTAAATGAGCTTTAATTTCAAGAAGGTTAGTTCTGGAATTTTAATCTCAGATCTCCAACTCTCATAAGAAATCCAATTTTGGTTTTTCAAAGATTAATTTGTGTTGCTTATTGATTATTCTAACAAATTAAGATGAATTCTCAAGATTAACTTGTATTAAACTCTAATCCAAGATGGCTAGCCTAAAATCAAATCTTTTAAACCTTCAATAAAGAAAAATCAGACCCTATAACATGTCTTTAAGCTCTCATAAATCATATAAACACCAATCCTTAGCAATAAAATTATTTAGCTACATATTTTAATCAAAACATACAAGATATACACTTTAAGCAATATGGCTTAGTATATCCGAAAACATGAGCTATAAAATAAAGTTTAGAGGTTACAAAAATATCCAAGAAAGACTTCTAGATGTGTCTTGAAATTCAAACTTGATTCTAGACTCCAACAAAACTCTATTTCATTAAAATCTTGCAGAAAAATCAAAGAATGCTCGTAGATATGATCATAAGAACATGAACATTGATTAATCCATAAAATATAGCAAAACAGGTGATAATCTGAATTGAGAAACCCCTTGGATGATTCCTAGACTCAAATATGAGTCTTAAAAACAAGCTCCAATGTCCAAAAACTCAGAAAGAAACATACAATATGTAAAACAAAGTTTTTGAAGCCTATATTTTATTAAGAACAAGGAAGAGAGAAGCAAAAGGGTTACTCTCGTTTATTCTTAGATTTTTTTAGGCTTGATTCACCTTGTAAATCTTAGTTGTTTTTTTTTTTTTTTGGCTTCAACAGCCTCCACATATGTTAAAAGATAAGATCTTTAATGGCGACCACACCCAAGCCGCAATTTTGGAGATTTGAGGTTGATATTATTGATTGATTCCATGAATCGCAGGGTGATCTGAAACACAACAGTGGGTTATAGACTATCGTTGATGGACGTATGCTAAACTCATCAATGACACCATGCTGAACCATCAACGTGACCCTAGGAGGGGGCCATTAATGGTCTAGAATAAGGCATTTTCTTCTAATTTTTATTCCAATCTCCATCTTCAAGCTCCATCCTGTATATTAAACATAATAATACATAAATTTAGCATTAAAGCACTGAATTAGGGGTCCTAATTCGATAAATTAGCTATTAAAACTCAATCAATTTAACTCCTAACATTGCTTATTACATTAATTTGTATCTTTTTTTTGCTCAATAACCTTTAACTTCTAATTATAGTTATTTTAAGTAAAGTGTCAAAGTTGTTGCATGATAAGGATGATTTTTGTTAAGTTTTGGTGTTTAATTTCTTATAAATTCATCCCTATTTTTGGTATAAAAGTGCTTAAATTGTTTGTTTATGTGTTGAATGGAAGTTTTATCTTTTGACATAAGTTCTGGACTAAAACTACAAGTTTGGGAAAGCATTAGAGCAAAAATGAAGATAGGGTTGTCAATTTGGACCATCAATGGTTGTCTATAGCTGATCAATGGCAGTCTGGATGACTGATGTTAAAGGACACAACCTAGGCCCTATAAAGGTTATTTAGCAGATCATCGTTGAACATATTGTAAGAAAAAATAAAATGGCATGTTCAGCGGTGATCTAATAAACAACCTTTGAAGTCTTTGCCTCATCCTAGGCTTTACCCGAATTGGAAAGGGTATAAAGGTAGTTTTAAGGAGTAAAAAATGGTAATCAGTAGTCTTCTTCATTTTCTTTAAGCTTTCATCTAATTTTAGTTTTATTTCTTCATGTTCTTAAGGTTTAAGTTGGATTTTTCTATTGTTTCACTTTCAATTCCTTTAGTTTACTTTTTAGGTATTGTTAATCTTCATTTACAGTTGTTTTAATGCTTTATTAATGGCATTTATGTTATTTTATATCGTATTCTTAGTTAGAGGGAATGTTTCATAATTTTGGGTATTTTAGTGTTTGATATTGTATAAACCTTTAGGTATAACTGAATAGCTAGTTTTATTTCCTGTTCCAGTAGCTTTCTTTATTCTTTTATGTTGTTTTTATTTACTTTATTTTCTATTTTGAGTAATTTCATTATGTTAGGCTAAATTTCTATTAGGTAAGAATATATTAAAGGGATAATGGATTTATAATTATAAAAATTGACTTGATTTTCACTGGGCATTGTATTTTAGGTTAAGAATGAAATGGAATTCAAGTGAAGTGTCATAAATTAGCAATTTTCCCATAAGTTTGGCCATCTTGTTAGCAATTTCTAGTTCAGTTGTTGGGTATATACTTTTGATCCATAATTTCCATTAGCAAATACCATAAGTGGCAATAGACTAATTGATTTTATAGGTGAATTTAATCAACTTAGTCAAGGATTCCAATTATCTAAGTTTTATAATTCGAGCATGTATGATTATGGCTTAGGCTAGTAATTCCCTAGTTCTTAAAGCTATTATGCCATTTACTCTAGATAGTTTATTTTAAGTTATCTCGTAGTTAGGGATAAATTTTCTATTATATAGGATTTATATAAAATAAGAGGAACAGAGGATGGAAGAGCTTATTTGTGGCTATAGACTAGCATCTTAAGTAAAACATAATCTTTATGTTTTCGATGATCGGTTATAAGTCTTGAATCTAGAAAATATCTTTTACTCAACTTTCTCTTACTGTTATCTACTTATTTATATGTTTTTTTCTTGCTTATTTGCTTTTATTTTGCTAGTTGCCTTTTATATTTATTTTAATTTTGCAAAACTTTAGAGTTTTATTTTTTTTATTTTCCTTTTGAACACCATAGAAATAGCTTAAATGCACCCTAACTCTCTGTGTATTTGACCCTATCTTACCCTACTGCATAGAAGGATTAGTTATGTTTATTATTTGGTAGTAAAAGGATTAGTTATGTTTATTATTTGGTAGTTTGTGATGAGTTACCATTTTTTTTTACAATGCAAGGGAATTTTTTTTTTGTTATGCAAGGGAATTTTTTTTATTCTTTATTTGTTCACCTTTCGTATTATATTTTATATTTTGTATTTCCTATAGCCCTCTAAAGCATACAAGATTATTGAAATTTGTTACGGAGAATATAATATTTCTCCTTTTGATCCTTTCTCATTTTATCTTATTGTAAGTAACATGATGCATCAGCATTTTGAGTGCATTTAGCACACTTCGATACTTGAAAGACGTGGAAAAGTCAAAGATTACAGAGAAAAAGGAGGATGGGCAAATTACCCCACAAGAGCCAATTATTGACCTAAGTGAGAAAAGGCTAGATGAGGAGCTTCATAAGGCTTAGACCTTATCAAGGTGGTCAACAAAAAGTTATGGCTAAAAGATACGTAATTTATACCTTATCAAACACCCCTAAACTTGACCTATTGCTTATCCTGAAGTAATGACTTAAACAGCCACTAAAAACAAAATCGATCAAGAGTTAAGAGTTAATTGAGCATAAACAAAAATCAATGAATGCTTTTTATTTAGCCTACATATCCTAGTTCTTTAAACTTTTTTAACACAAAATTCGAATTTGTTAGTAAATAACAAACCCTTATGCACAATATCAAGTACCTAAGTGGTTTCATGTAGATTATTATGCAAAATCAGTCAAAGATGTCAAAGGTAAATAAAACATAACACAATTTACACTTAGAGTGTTTTATTAAGAGTTCATCTAGCTTCTTATTGTGAATATGCTCATTTTGACTTGGCCAGCCCGATTAGTCACCTAAGATACTCTTTTAGCTTTTTTGAGACGTCATTAACTATTTGAAGCCAAGGTGTACTTGTACTAGATTATCCTATATTAACAATTAAACTCAAAAGCGATGTAAATCACACTAAATATGGCTAGGAGAGCTCATTCACACATAAAACCTAACATATGAAACAAAACTAAAATATCCAAGTGTCTAAATAAAAATAAGACACCCACCTTGTTGATTTGATGAAAAACTAGTGGGTTGATACGCAAAAGATGAACTTTAGGGCTTGTTTTGGTGTTAGAGAAGTAATAGGAAGTATGGTTTGTGGTTTAAGGTTGAAAAACCATTATTATACTAGTTGGGTTGGTGTTTTAAAGAACAACCCTTATTAGACTAGCTCATGATACTGATTTCATTATTTATTTGTATTGAACCATAAAGATATTAATAATCTTAAACCCTCGAGTGTTCCAAAACTTTCATAAAGCAACCTTAGACCAAAGGTATTTGTTAGGGGTCAATTTGATAGAGTTTTAATGGTTAATTTGTTGAATTATGACCCCTAATTCAGTGTTTAACTGTTAAATTTATATGTTATTATATTTAATTTGCAGGATGGAGCTTAATAATTAAAATTGGAGCAAAAATATGAAGAATTTCTCTTGGTTCTGCCCATAAACAGCCCCTTAGCAAGGTGCCATTATATAAAGAACAAGGGTGTTTGTTTCTACTGTATTCGAGCAATTCCTCTACTCCTAGCACATGTGGAGAGTCTCCAAAGTCTGCATACATCCAAGAAACACACAAAACATGCATCTAACCTGTAGAATTCAGATCTAACTCCTAGATAGAGAAGCTATTACTTCTCTCTTAGTTTTTCTTAGATAGTTTATTATTCAAACACTTGTAATCCAAGTTTTAGAGTGCATTTTGAGTTGCTGTTTATTGGAGAACATTGTTAAGACATATATATGAGTTTCTAAACCATCATATGAGGTTTTCTAACTCATATCATTACTTATATTCTCCTATTTTTCGTAATAATCAAAGTTCATGTTCTTATATGTATATTCTTGAATGTTCTTTGATTTTCTTGCTAGATCTTGTGGATTTCGAAGTTGTGTTGATGTCCAGAACAAGTTAAGAAGTTCAAGACTTGTCTAGAAGCTCTTTAAACATGTTTTGTAACTTCTAAACTACTTAATTTAGTGCTTATATTTGTAGATCTATCAAAGTATATGGCTTAAGATGCATGTAATGTATGCTTTGATGATTATGTGTGCTTAAATCTATTTTCTGACTTTGGATTTGTGTTAAAATGTTTTAAGAGAGTCTAAATGCATGTAATAAGGTCTGATTTCATTCATTGATGATCTTAAAGTTCTAAATTTAGCCTGATCAACTAAGATTAGAGTGAAATATAATCTATAATTCGAGAAATCTACCTAGGTTGTTGGAAAATAAATAAACAACAGAAATCAATTAATGAATGACCAAACTTTGATTATTTATGAGAGTTAGAGATCTGAGACTACAACTCCAAAAATCAAAGAAACAAATTTCAAAAGCATATACTCAAGGATTCAAATAAGTATGAAAGTGTTCAACTTATTAGGGGGTCAAATTGATTGCAATTGATTAATAATTTTTTGAATTATAACCCTTAATCCAGTGCTTAATTGTTCAATTTATGTATTATTATGTTTACTTTGTAGGATTAAGCTTAAAGATGGAGATTGGAGTAAAAATTGGAAGAAAAATCCTTAGTCTGGACCATCAATGGAACCCTTATAGGGTCACATTGATAGATGAACCGGGGGTTATTGATGAGTTCATCATTCGATCATCAACGGAACCCTGTGGCTCGCCATTGTCATTCGGTGCAGCCCATCATTAATAGAGTAAGTCAACAATATCAACCTCAAATTTCTAAAATTGCAACTTGGACATGCTCTCCATTAATGTTCTTGTCTTTTAGCACATTTGGGAGGCTGTTACAGTTGTAAAAACAAACCGATAACATAGAAACATGTAGGAATCAAAGGGAAGGCAGATGTAGAAAAAGAGAGAGACATTCTTCCTTCTTTCTTCTTTTTTCTTAGTGGTATATAGGCTTAAAAAACTTTATATTTGTATTATATGTTATTTTCTGTGTTTCTGGACATTCGAGCTTGTTGTTAAGACTCATATTTGAGTCTATGAATCATCTAAGGGGGTTTTTTAAACTCCGATTGTCACTTATTTTACTCTAATTTTTGGATTAATTCAAGTTCTTATGCTTATGCTCATATCTATGAATGCCCTTTGATTTTTCTACAAAAGCTTGATGAAATAGAGCTTGACTGGAGTCTATAATCAAGTTGAAAGTTCAAGCCACATCCAAAAGTCTTTCTTGGATATTTTTGTAACCTTTAAACTTTATTTTGTAGCTCATACTTTCGGATCTATCAAGGCATGTTGTTCAAAGTGTATATCTTATATGTTTTGATCAAAATATGTGGTTAAAACATTTTTATTTCTAAGGATTGGTGTTTTTATGAAATAAGAGAGCTTAAAGACATGTTATAAGGTCTGGGTTTTTTTTATTGAAGTTTTAAAAGATCTGATTTTGGGCAGGCCACCTAGGATTAGAGTTTAAGACAATTTAATATTGAAAAATCATCTTAAATTATTAGAAAATCAATGATCAACACGACTTAATCCTTGCATGACCAAACTTGGATTTTTTGTTAGAGTTAGGGATCTGAGATTAAAATTCTAGAACTAACCTTATGAAAATTAAATCCCATTTACTTGATTTAAAGTATAACCAAAATTTAAACAAGATTTAATGGATAAAAAAGTAAAGTCTTAACAATAGCTTTGTTTTGATTTTATGAAAGAAATTTAACTAGCCATTAAATGTGTTTAAAGTTAAATTAAATCATCAATCACCTTATCCTTAACTAATTTACACATTTGGTAATTTTTAGAAATTTTAAAAAGCAATTAAAAATTATTTTCGAAGTGTTTCAACCAAGTTAGACTAGTTCAACAATTTTCAAGTTTTAATCAAATTGTTTGTATTTTCCTAAATAATTTTATTATAATCAACTTAGTAATTAAGCCTTTTTCCTCATAGGGTTGACATCTGGAGTCTTAAATTTACTTTATTATATTACTTGTTCAATGGTATATTTACCTAAATTTCATTGGTTTTCAAAGTAAAATCATTTTAAAATTGTTAAAAGTTTATAAATCACCTAACCAATACAACAAGTTTTTGGTACTGTTACTGAGGACACAACCTTAATATTAGAAAAATTAGTATCAATTACTTTAGGATTTTTAATAATTTTATTTCAAATTTTTTTGAATTGTCCTGAATTTATTTGCTATTTATTTTAGTTTATGTGTTTTTATTATCTTTTTTGTGTATTTTATTTTCCTTATTTGTTAATTTGCTTTAATTTAGTATTTTATTTATATTTGTATGTGTATTCAGGTATGCAATCCTAAGCCAATAGACTTCGATCCAGAACTCGAGTGCACGTTGAGGAAGAAAAAGAGAGAAGCTCATCTAACCACGTCTAATCCTTTAGAAGTAGGAATATCGAGTGACATTGAATCAGAATCTATAGAGATGGATCCTGAGGAACCTCTACTTGTAGGACTTCAAGTAGAAAATATAGAACCAACCATGATGGACTTAGCTTTAGGGAACAAAGGCAAACATGTGGCTAGCATTGTGCGACCCAGAGTTAATGCTAATAAATTTGAAATCCCATATAGCATCATCTCAATGGTTAGGTCCTCACAATTTGGAGGTTCAGCTTTAGAAGATCCCAATGAACATTTGCAAAATTTTCTTGACATCTGTACTCTTGTTAAAAGTAATGGGGTCTCTAATGATGCAATTAGACTTAGGCTTTTCCATTTGTCTGTTAGGGACAAGGTGAAAACTTGGTTGTCAACACTTTAATCTGGTTTCATTACTACGTGGGATGAATTAATGAAGTTATTCCTTGCTAAATTTTTCCCACCTTCCAAGATAGAAAAAAATGAAGATTAAGATCAGTTCTTTCATACAGTATGAAAATGAAAGTCTATAGGAGGCATAGGAACGATTTAGAGAAATGGTTGCAAAGTGTCTAAGTCATGGATTTAATACGTGGTAACAAGTCGATAACTTTTACACTGGATTGACACCTTCGACCTGCAGTACCACTGATGCTATAGCAGGAGGCAATTTAATGCACAAAATTGCAATCAAAGCCTACAATCTGGTTGAGGATATGGCTACAAATAGTTTTCAGCATAACTCTGAGCGCCATTTAAGGAAGTCGCATGGTATTCAAGCAATTAATGATATAGTAGCTCTTACAGCTCAAATGGAAGCATTGAACAAGAATTTAGATAGTCTAATGAGTGGAGCTAGTAGTAGTTCTAATAAAGATGAATGTGATAGTTATGGTAGTACCTCCAATCCATCATTAAAGTTTCAAGAAGGAAGTCCTCTTACTTGAGAACCAAAAGAAGCCCAATTTGTTAGCAATTTCAATAGCAAGAGAGGCAACCTTTTTTCAAATACTTATAATCCTGGATAGAGGAACCATCCTAACTTTTCATGGAGCAATAATAAAAAATACCTGCTACCACCTTAAAACATTCATGCTAATCCCTCAAAGAGCACCTCCAACTGGCTTTAGAGCTAACCAACCTCAAAGAAAAACAAATAATTTTAAAGTAATAGTTCTAAAGTATGTCCAATCTAATGTGTCAAGAATGTAAAATCATGAGGCATCAATTAAGAATTTAGAGACTCAAGTTGGACAGATTTCTCAGCTCTTACAAGAGAGGCTAGCCAATAAGCTTCCTAGCACAACTAAAGCCAATCCTAAAGAGTATGCCAAGGTGATTACCTTAAGGAGTGGAAAAAAGGTTGAGAATGAAAGGAAGAAGGTAGAAGAGAAAGGTAAGCAAGTAATGGTTGAGGATGAAGAAAGAGAGAACACAAGAGTTCATGACAGAAGAGAGAGAGCTAAAGAAGCAAGAAAAGGAAGATGAGGGGACAAGTTTAGAAAAGGCACCTAGGTTATTTACTGATTCGAATGTACAACCATACAAACCTAAGATTCCATACCCTCAAAGGTTGAAGAATACGCACTTGGATAAGCAATTTGGAAAATTCGTAAAGATGTTTAAGAGGCTTCATATCAATATTTTATTTTCCGAGGCAATTTCTCAAATGCCTTAATATGTAAATTTTTTGAAGGAAATCCTATCCAAGAATAGAAGATTGGAAGAATATGAGACAGTGAAGCATAATGAAGAGTGTTTTGTTATCCTTTTGAAGAAGTTACCTCCAAAGCTCAAGGACTATTGTAGTTTTACCATTCCTTGTACAATTGCTAACTTACAAATTGATAGGGATTTGATGGATCTTGGAGTAGTATTGATCATATGTTTTTATCCATTTTCAAGAAGTTAGGATTAAAAGAACCTAAACCCACTACCGTGTCATTACAATTGGTAGATAGATTAGTTACCTATCTAAGAGGAATCATCGTGGATGTTTTGGTGAAAGTGGATAAATTCATTTTCCCTATTGATTTCTTGGTTTTAGATATGAAAGAGAATAGTACATTGCATATTATCTTGGGAAGATCATCCATGGTGATTGCACGGGCACTGATCGATATGCATGGAGGAAAGTCCATTTTCTGACTTCAATATGAAGAGATTGAGTTTAAGGTTTTTTGAGCAATGAAGCATCCTTCCACTTTAGATTCATGCAACTTCATTGATGTTCATAATACTCCAAGTGATCCATTTAAGTATCTTTACTTAGATCCATTGCAGAAGCCTTTAATTCATTCATGATCTGAAGAAGAAAAGGAAGGTGAAGTTAAAGAAGTAATGGAAAAGTTATAAGTGGGAAAGGAGACACCGAGTTGGATTCAATCTAGAATGTTTGAGCCTTTAGATAGGTTAATTCAATTCCTTCAAAAATCCTTTATTGAAGAACCACCAACTCTGGAATTAAAGCCCCTCCCCTCAAATTAAAGTACTGTTGTTCGTTGGATTAATTGATTAAAAATTAGAGTATTTTAAACCGATTTTACTTTGAAAACCAAAATGATATTGAGTGAAAACCAACGGGATGAACGGCAAGTGCACCTATCAAAAAAGTAATAAAGTTGAGTAATTTTAAGACTTTGAGTGTCTAATCCATGGGGAAAAATGTGATATTCTTAAGTTAAATACCAGATTAATTAGATTAAAATTATCTAAGAAAGCGTAAATTAATTGATTAAAAGATGAAAAGATAAAATTAATAAACTATCCTAGTTATGCTTCAAACCTTTGCAATTTAGAATTATAAAATTATTTATAAAGTTACTAAAAATTATAAAATTGTGGATTCCAGCTCTGGATAAGTGATTAATGAATTTATTGAGCTTAAAAACAAATTAAAAATCATATTAGAGTTCCTTCACGAATTCAAGACTAAGTTGTGGTTAAGTTCCTTTATTAAACTTAGTTTAAAGTTTGGTTATGCTTGAAATATAGCAAATGGGCTTTAATTTCAAGAACATTGATCTTTGGATTTGTTGTCTCAGATCTCTAACTCTCACAAGTAATCAAATTTTGGTCATTCATTGTTTTATTTATGTTATTTATTGATTTTTCCAACAACCTAGGTAGATTTCTCGGATCCTAGATTATCTTTCACTCTAATCTTAGTTGATCAGGCCAAAA
>JAOXYD010047324.1:0-13475 GCA_028565735.1 Pinacopodium congolense | reverse complement strand
AAAGTTGGACCTTTTCGAAGACGACGATGAGTTTGAAGAGTTCGAAATCAATGAAGGTAGTCCTTTCGACTAAGCTAATATCAAAGGTTCAAAAAGCATTTAAATAAATCCAAATGAAAATACATATAAAAATAGAACAAAAATATCAAACTAGCATTAGAAACATAAAAATAGAAAGCATTTAGAACCTAAACAACTAATCTAACAAATGAACTATGAACATAATGAAAAGAGAAAGAAAACAAATAAAAAACCTAAGAAATAAAGGGTTTCCCAAGTGGGGAGCCAAAACTAATGAAAATGGCTCCCTTTATCCTTTACATACATCCTCTCTAGAGTTTGTGAAGTTTTAGGACTTAATGGTCAAGTTTTCCCCTTAATTTAGCATGAAACAAAATTTTCTAAGACTTTAATATTGTTAAATAGTTACTTCAACGACATTTTAGGACCATCATTGAGGAATTTTTGAACTAAAGTTAAATGGCAATTGTTGATGACTTAAAATGTGCCATTAACAACTGCCATTTAAGTCCCAAAAATTTTGGTTTGTTCACCTAGTGTATTCCATATCACTTCTAAACTTGGTGTTTTCAATTAGTATGTATGTCTAATGATTAATCATGCATGAAAACTCAAAATAAAAACAAATTAGGCATTTATCCACCAAAATAGGGATGAAATCACATTGAAACACATATGAAAATAACATAAATTACATCCCTATCAAGATGTGGTCAAATTAAGGTTGCTTCCTTTCTCTCTTAGGGATAAGACTAGAGCTTGGCTCTTTAACCTTTAGCCTAATTCCATCACAATTTGGAAATAGCTTATGAAGTTATTCCTATCAAAATTTTTCCCATTAGCTAAGTTAACTATGATGAAAATTAAAATCAAATCATTTGTTTAATATGAGAATGAAAGTCTAAATGAAGCATAGAAGAAGTTTAAAGAGATGGTATCTAAGTGCTCAAGTCACCAGTTTATTATATGGAAACAAGTTGATATATTCTATATTGGAGTCATCTTTTCTACTCATAGTAATATAGATGCTGATGCTAAAGGCAATTTGATATGCATAATTTCGGATCAAGCTTATAACTTGATATAAGAAATATTGACTAATAGTTTCTACTATCACTTTAGGAGAAATGGTATGAGACCATATTAAGCTCATGCAATTGATAATGCCATAGACTTAATAGGCCTGATATATATCCTACATAAGAAGCTAGATATTTTATTTAGGGTTATTTGTAGTCGTGTAAATAGAGGATAAGTTTCGTTTGATAATTATAGTGGTAACTCTCACTTATCCATGGATTGTCAAGTAGAAAGTCCTTTTTCCCATCAACTTGGAAAAGCTTCATATGTAGGGAATTATAATACTAATAATAGAATCAGTTCTTTAATATTTACAATTCAGGATAAAGCAACCATCCGAAACTTTTTCAGAATAATAGTTAAAACTACTAACAACCTTTGCAAGCCAATCCTTAGAAAGGTTCACTACCTTGTTTTAGAGCTAATGCACCTTTATAACAAGAGAAGTCAAGTTTTGAGGAAATGGTCCTGAAGTACATTCAATAAAAAGAGACTAGGATAAAAAATCATAAAGCTTTCATTGGAAATATAGAAAATTAAATAAGCTAAATTGCATAAATTTTGTAAGAAAGGCTACTTAATAATTTATCTAGTATCTCCAAAGCTAACTCTAGAGAATATGCTAAGTTACAGCATTGAGAAGTGGAAAGGAAGTACAAGGTATAGTTAAGGAGAAGAAAGAAGAGATAGTTGAAGTGAAGTGCAAGGAGAGTGTAATGGACAAGGATAAAGAAAATGAATATGAAATTGAGAAGGAATAGGCTTAGGAATTTAATGCATTTTCATATCTATTTCGTGCTAATTTTATGTACAATTGCTTCCAATTGGAGTTTAAGAGTTGAATTATGTTTTAGAATACTTAAAAATGCAGATGGAATCCAATTTTATAAGAAAATATGAGAAAATACATAAAAGAATATGGTTTTTGAACTAAAATGATGATAGTAAGAACCCCATCGTTATGCTCATCCAAACTGGCATTTTACTATCGATGCAGAGGACTTCAACAGCTCCTTTATAACTCACTGTTATACTCTTTTTAAGTGCTATTTTGTTACCAGTCAACAGATTTTCAACCGGATCTTCCATCCTATTAGCTACAACTTGTACAAGTTTCTTCCCACTTGCAGGTGGCATATATACTGAGGGCTGGAAACCAGAAACAAAAAGAATTGATAGAGAGAAACATGTTTCTCAAATCAATTTGCAAATTCTCTCAAAGTTTAGGACTCATTTCAAGTGTTCTTCATATTTTCTTATTTTGATTGCAGATTTAACATGTTTAATAAGGTTGTAAATCATCAATCACATGTCTTAGACCCTCAGGTTTGTTTGTAGTTCAATTAGGTTCATTCTAAATCTATCTTTTGTCTTGAAATTCACTCTTGACCTTATATATTCAAGAACATGATAAACATGCATGATATCTTTTCTTTCTTGATCTAAATAAGTGGTTGAACATGTTTATGGTTAAGGAATGGTGATTAGATTGTCTGAATACATGCAAAGACATGATTAAGGGATGTATTTTACTTATTTGAATGCTAAAATCTTGTCTTCAATGGATTGTTTGAGATTAAGAAGGTAAATGGATAAAGAAAAGGACCAATTTTATAACGCATTAGAAAAAAATAAGTAACTTGATTTAATCAATACAGGACCAATGATTGGTTGATCTTGAGGGTATTAATCTAAAAATATGAATTTTTAGATTAAACTTCTTTCACTTTAAGCCCTCTTTTAGTTGATTTAAGAGTGAACCAAACCTTAAACTTTAAAAATAAGAGAAAAGACTTTGATTTGATCATAACCTTGTCTTGAATTAGTGAAGTTACCTTAGGACAAGTTCCTTCATCCTTAATTAATCAATCTAGATCATTGAAAACCATTTCCTTGACCATTTAATTAATTAAGCAACCTTAAAATTCAAGTATAGCCTTATTTAATTTAGTTGAATTAATTATTCAATTTTTTGTCTTTAGATAATTCTGAGCTATTGTCCTTACTCTTGGTATATAAGTGATCTCTATGGGACAATAATTCGAGTTTTAAATACTCACTTTACTACTTTTGGTTGGTATACATGCCGGTTAGATGGTTTTAACATTATTTTGAGAAAAAGAGCTTCAATTGTTAAAATTTGGTAATTAATTTCGTTAATTTGATCTTAATAGAAACAAACGTAACAAGTTTTAGCACTATTGTTAGGGATCCTACATAATTTTATTGTTAGGAAATTTTTGTGACAATTACACCTAAGTTGTTTATATTATTTATATTACTTGTTTGATTTTCTTTTAAAAGCGTGCTTTATTTTCTTTTATTTAGTAGTTTTTTACTTTTATTTTCTTTTAATCTTTCATGCAAACTAGTTCCCATAAATTTGAAATATTTGAATTTAATCTTGAAATTGAAAGAACCATCCGTAGGCAAAAGAAAGAATAAAAGGCCACCACATCCTTTAGTCTAAATCCTTTAGAAATGCAACATAAAAAACAATTAGTTGCTAGGCCTCAAGAACAAAATATAGCACATATAATGATGGAATTAACTTTAGGAAGCAGAAATTGACCTATGGCTAGCATTGTTAGATCTAGGATACAATCTGATAATTTTAAGGTCCCCATAGCATTCTTTAAATGATTAAGTCTTCCCAGTTTGGTGGTTCTTCTTTAGAAGACCCTAATGATCATTTTCAAAGTTTCAAAGATTTATGTAATCTCTTTTGAAGTCAAGATGTATCTGATGATGCGATCAAGCTTAAGTTGTTCCCTTTTTCTTTAAGAGACAGAGCTAAAGGTTGGTTGAATAATTTTCAACCTGATTCCATCACAACATGGAATGATCTTATGAACCTATTTTTAGCCAAATTCTTTCCACTTGCTAAAATAACAAAGGTTAAGAATCAAATTTATTCTTTTTCCCAATAGGAAAATTAAAGTTTATAAGAAGCTTGGGAAAGATATAGGGAAATGATTGTAAAGTGTCCAAAAGCTGTAATTATAAGAAGTTAAAAAGAACTCAAATTCTAAAATGGTATGATAATACGTTATGATGCCCATGTTATAGTTGTCATTAATCAAGAAGGAAATCTAAGGGGAACTCGAATATATCTAGGAGATAAGAAATGCCACTTCCTTCTCTGAAATTTTTTTTATGCTTTGGACATTTACTTCATAGAACCTTCCTCTCACTCATACTCTAATCAATATATCCTAATACCTGTGGATTACATAAGAAAATAGGTGGAGGTAGTAGCTATGCTAATAGATGACACAAAGGGTATGATTCAATTCTTGAGAAAGAATATCTTTATGAGGTTTGGGATATCTAGGGCCATAATTAGTGATAGGGGGTTCTCACTTCTATAATACATTTTGAAACCCAATTAGCTAAACATGGTGTTACCTACGAGGTGGCCATACCCTACCATCCTCAAACTAGTGGTTAGGTTAAGGCTTCCAATAGAGAATTTAAGAAAATCCTAGAAAAGATGGGAAACTTCTCTAGTAATAATTGGTCACTAAAGTTGGATGATGCACTTTGGGTATATCAAACTTCTTTTAAAAAAAACCTATAGGCATCTCTCCATTGAAGTTGGTATTTGGACAACTTGTCACTTAATGGTTGAATTGGAGCATAGGGTTTATTAGGCCATTAAAATTTTGAAGTTTGACTCAAAAAATTTAAGGGAATAGCAAATCTTATAGTTAAATTAATTTGATGAGTTTTAACTTGATGCTTATAACACTCTCATTTGTATAGTGGGTCAAAAGGTGGAATAATAAACATATTTACATCCTCAAATTAAGGTGGGTGACAAGGGCTTCGTCTACAATTCATGATTGAAACTTTTTCTTAGCAAAATGTGATCAAGATGTTTTTGGCCTTTTTGAGGTGATAAGGGTTTATTAGTTTGGAGTAGTGGAGGTCACCAATAAGAACACTAGCTTTAAGATCAATAGATAGAGGGTCAAGTTTTATACACTTAGTGTAGTAGAGGAATATACTGAGACCTTCCTACTTTACGATTCTTGTCGAGAGTATTGTTTGAAAAGATTAAAAAAGATGTTCTTTTCATTTTCTTTTGTTAGGATTCTAGTTTCATCTAGTTTTATTTACTTTTATATCATTTTTCTTTGTTTTTTGTAGATACAAAACATAGCTGCAAACTCTTTCATATCCAAAAGAAAAAAAACAACTTATCAAATTTAGGGGAGTGTTGATTATTCCATATCTCTATCATTTTTTGTTTATTTAGATTTTATAACATTATGGACAATGTTCATCTAAGTGTGAGGGAGAGGACTAGGAAATAATTCTTATTAATCTCGATATTGTTGTGAATCTAATGATAATTTATTTGATATTTCATGAAAATTTTCCTTTAAAGTCATTTACATGTTAAACAATGTGCTTTATTTGATAAAGTTTCTAGTAAAGTTGGAATTGATCAACTTATGATTGATTATGAATTTGTTTAAATTTATAATCAATTATATGTATGGTTAATCCTTATACAAGCTTGTTGAAACATTGTACCATTTAGGAGTGATGATGGTAAAGATTTTAAGAATGAATTACTTGAAACTCTTTTTGATGAAAATGGTATCTTTCATAATTTTTCTACACCTAAGACCGCTTAACAAAATAGGATTGTTGAGGGGGAAAAATAGAACTTTACAAGAGAAGGTTAGGACTATGATCAATAACTATAATCTTCCTAAGTATTTTTTAGCAAAAATCATTTCATAAGCTTTAAACCCCATAAGCTTTAACATGAGAAAGAAAAACAAATACTAGTTATTTCAAAATATTTAGGTTTAAGTGCTATATTTTAAACATCAATAATAACCTAGGAAAGTTTGACTAAAAAATGGATTAAGGTATTTTTGTAGGCTATTATTTAACTAATAAGCACATAGGTTGTTCAATAAGAGAAATTGTGAAGTTGTAGCAAGCTACCAAATAATAAAATACATAACCTAACCTCTTATGTGATGAAATTTAAGTACACAAAAGAGATAGCTAGCGAAATTAAAGTGACTAAAATAAGGAAGCAAATAAAATGAACAAATAACAAAGAAAAATTCCTAGGCAAAAGATATTATTAGGATTCATGAATTACAATCAAACATTAAAAACATATAAATTATTTCATGCCTAAGATGTTAATCTATAGACACAAATAAGCTCTTATGTCTGAAGCTGCTCCAATTTTAGATAAATCCAATAAACGCTAAAAATTCCCTTAGCTATGCAACAACATAAAACAAGCTCTTTAGATTTAGTGGCATAGAAACATTAAGAACTAAGGAACAACAAACTAAGGCCATAATCTCACAAGCTCCGCTAATGTAACCTAAAGAAGTGGAACTCCAAGCTAAGTTTATTAATTTTCACGCACAAAATCAATTAACCTATCGCTACTTATGGTAAGCTCTCATGACAATTAAGATCAAACCTAACAGTTGAACTAGAAATCATAAATAGTTAAGCCAATTCGATTAATAATCCCTAATTCTTGGAATTTAACCAAAATTCCAATTCAATCCTACCATAAAAAAAAAACCCATCGAAACCCAATTCAATTCTTACAATCACAAATCATTAACCAATCAAATATCTTCTAACCTAAATAAAAATAAGCTATCATAGTGAAATTAAAAAAAATGAAAATTGAAAATGCATACAACATAAAGAAAGAAAAAAAAAGATAAAGCTAGAACTTAAAGATTTAACTTTATATGAACAATATTCAAAAGTTTAACAAGCATTTAACAAAACCTAAATGAAAATACCTAAGAAAAATATAATGAAAATATCAAAACAATAATTAGAAACATAAAAACAGAAAATATTTAGCGCCTAATCAACTTATGCAACAATAAAACTTAGAACACAATGAAAAGAGAATGAAAACAAATAAAAAATGTATCAAAAACACAAAAAATAAATGTGTACTCAAGCAGGGAGCCAAAACTAATGAAAATGGCTCCCTTCGTCCTTTAAATACATCCTCTCTATGGTTTTAGAAGTTTTGGAGTTAAATGGACAAGTTTGTCCCTTGATTTGTTTAATTTTTTAGGACTTAAATGATGGTAAGCAGTGACTTAAACGACTCCTATTGAACCCACAGTTTAGGATTCCAAAAAACTTGTTTTGATAGGGATGAAGTTGATTATGTTTTGATAAGTCATTTGAATCAAATTCATCCCTTTTTTTGGTTTAAAAGTGCTCAATTTTTGTTATTATGTGCTTATTGACAGGCTTATTCTCTTGACACAAATTGTGAATCAAAGCATCAAGTTTTGGAAAAAATTATAGCAAAAATATAGTAAAGGCTGTGATTTTCCAAGCTATACTGCAAGTTGAGGGGAGCTATATGACGGGTTAGAAGACCACCATAAAGCTTCAAAGATTGGGAGCTATATAGCAATTTGCCAGACCGCCACATAAGACACTAGACTGCCATATTACTCCCTTTCAGGAAAAAAAGGACAAAACTCTCGACTTGCAATAACATGAAAGGGTATAAAAGGGACAAAATGAAGCCAACGACATCATCATTTCTAGCAGTCACCACATTCGTCGGGCTTTTACCTTATTTTCCTTTAAATCTCTCCATGTTCATAGGGTTTAGAGTAGGTTTTGCTACTGTTTTGGATTTTCATTTATATATTTCATTATTTTAGGTAGTATTGCCTTTTATTTATAGTTGTTAGATTATTTTAATGTGGTATTCTCATTTTTATATGTCCTAAGATGTTTAGGTTGAATATTTGATGATTTTTAAGTTTGAATGTCTTGAACAATGTATTGATGCTTGTTATAATACAATAGATGATCGTTTCTTTAATTTTTAGCCTTGATTTTGGTTGTTTAGGCTTAATTACTTATTATTCCAGGTCTGCCTTTGTTGATTTTTTGTTGGGTGATGGTTTATCTTGTGGGTTCTTGTTATTTTTGTTTAGTTTATGCTTGGTAGTTGAGAATGATGCATGTTCTTAGATTTTTAATCATTTAATTTATGTTTTTATTCAGTTTAGGATTGCTGTAATTTCTATTTTATTGCAATTAGTATGGTTGTGTTTATTGTGTTGCATGTAATTTACTAGTAGTATAAAAATCTTAAGTTTTCATTAGATTAAGTGTTAAATCTTAGTTTCCAGCCTTCATTACGATTGATTAAGTATGAATTATGCTTATTTAATTTTTTTTCATTAGTTTGAGCATGTGTGGGTAGATGTTTAGGGGTTATAATGTAAAAAAGGGATAATGGGCAATGATTTGTAAGAATGTGACTGAGTTTTATTGAATTTAGTTCTTTAAAGCTTATATTGGATTGGAACTTAGGTTTAATGTAAATTATTAGATATTATCTCTAGGCTCGATCACCCTTTAGGTAATTTCATAATCCAAATGCTAGGTTTTTGCCTGCAGTATGTAATAGTCTATAATGATTTCTGAAAGTAACAATAGACTACTTGGATTTGTAGGCAAACTCATCCAATTAGTCTAAGGTTCCAATCCTTTAGGTTACACTTTTTGAGCTTGTGAGTTAGTAGCCTAAATTAGTCATTCCTTATCACTTAATGCTTCTTCGCTATTAAAATTAGAGAGCTTATTCAAGGTTGTAGCAAAGTTAGGGGTATTTCTAAAGCTTGTTAGATTTTCCTACTTTAGAGAACTTGAGGATTTAAGAGCCTGTTTAGATCCATAGTCTAACATCTTAGCTAAAGCACCATTTATCTAGGTTTGAGGATTAATGATTGTCCTAGAATCCCTGTGACACCTTGAGCCCATTTCTTTGAAAGTCTTGTTAATTTATCATGTTTTGCATTGTGTTTGTCTTTTTAGTTGCATTTATTACTTCCTAACTTGTTTAGTTCTCATTGCATCAGGGTTTTTTTTTATTTTCCCATATAATATTTGAAATAGCATTTGCATCCTAACTCACCCGACTACACAATTAAGTAGTTAAGGATTTATTATTTGGTAGTCTATGACAAGATATCAGGCTTAAATGACAATTTTCTTGACTTAAAAGACGGTTTATTTTCTACAACAACCACCATTTATCTCTCTGTCTAGTAGGTCCTTATTTCATTTTACTCCAATTTTTTTCCAACTTAGCTTTTTCACTTCGTATTTTTGTCCAATGATCAATCTTGCATGTGAACTAAAAATAAACACAAGTTACACATTTAAACATCCAAATAGGGATAAATCACAATAAAACCCAGATGAAAATACTATAAAATGCATCTCTCTTAAGAAACCTACTGATTCAAGAGTCAATAAATGTTGACATTAAAAAAAGCTTCGGAGATGTTAATATAGGTTTGTCAAAATATTTGTAGAAATTAAGTCTAAAAGAAGCGAAGGACAATCACTTAAACACTTTCATAAACCATGTAAGCACACTAGTAAACTATGTGAGAGTTACAAGAAGGACGAGAAAATGCTAATATATTATAGGAATAAGAAAGATCATCCTTCCAACTAAATTATAGGTGATGTGGAAAGAAGTGTAGTTAATAGATCCTTCCTTCAAGATTTGTATCATATTGCTTTTATTTTCAAATTAAACCTAAGAACATAGAAGAAGCATTTGGATTGGATTGATGCCATAAATGATGAATTGAATCAACATGATAGGAATAAAGTTTGGATCTTATGCCTAAGATTAATGATTATTAAATTATATGTACTGAGTGGGTGTTTAGAAACAAGCTTGATAGATTACGCAATATTGTGGAAAAAAAAAACTACGTTTTTAGCTTAAGAGTATAACTAAGAGGAAGGTATAGAATCTTTGCTTCCATTTCCAGATTAGAGGAAATTAGGTTATTACTTCCATTTACATTATACATGGGTTTTAAAATATTCAAATGAATATTTAAAGTGCTATTTTAAATGGTTTTATTAGAGTAGAAATTTATGTTGACTAAACCCCTGATTTGGAAATTCATGAAGCACCAAATCACATTTATTAACTTAAAAAAGATTTATATGATTTAAAACAAGCTCCTATATTTTGTTATGAAAAATTATTTGCATTTATTTTACAAAATGATTTTACTAAGGGTAAAGTAGATGACACGCGCTTCATTAAAAGGGTTAATGATGAAATTTTAATTGTTCAAATTTATGTTGATGATATCAATTTATTACTACTAATTAAAGCTTGTATAGGGAATTTTTTAAGTATATGAATAGGAAAATTGAGATTAGCATGATGGAAGAGCTTAACTTCGTCCTTGATTTAAAAATCAAATAAATGAATGGTGAAATATTCATCTTTCATACCAAGTAAATCAAGGAACTACTTAAACACTTGGGGTGGATTGAGAAAAACCTTTGGGAATACCTATAAGCATCACAAAAAATGTTAAACAAAGGTGCATAAGTTGAACCTATGGAATGTTACACATAGATGCATAAGGTGAACCATGGATGGAAGCTTTATTGAGGTATGGTAGGTAGTTTACTTTACCTTATCACTGTTAGACCTAATATTAAGTTTAGTTTATGTTTTCATGCTAAATTTCAATCTAGTCCTAGTGAGTCAAATCTTTCAGTTGCTATGCACATACTTAGGTATTTATTTAGAGCCATTTCATTAGGAATTATGTATCTAAGACATGCATCAATAGAACTAATTGCCTATTCTAATGTGGATTATATGAGTAGCCTATTAGATAGAAAGAGCACTTTTAGTACTTGTCAATTCCTAAACAATGCATTATTTTCATATTTTCGTAGCAAACAAAGAAAACATCATAACATTTTTAATATTGAAAGTAGAATATGTAGTGGCTTATAGTTATGCACAAATAATTATGTTTAGATAACAACTTAGATATTATGACATGAAACTTGTTAAGATCCTTATTGGGTGTGATAACACTAGTGGCATATACCTAACAAAGATTCCAATTCAACATTCTAAAACCAAGCACATGGAGATTATATTCATTTCATTCGAGATTATGTTTAAAATGGTGATATTAAATTGGAATTATTGATAAAACACACCAATAGCTGAAATTTTCTTTAAACCAATTAAGAAGGTTAAGCTTTTCATTATTAGGATAGAACTAGGAATGATTAATTATAGGTATCTTTTAAAAAATCTACTATAATTATGTATAATTTTCTTTTAAAAAATTTTCCATAACTATTTGCAATTTTTCACAATTTTGTTGATTCCCCCTAATAATAATCTCTCTGTCTAGTACCTCTTTATAACTTTTTTCTATATAAAAGGGGGTAGAATTTTAGTGATATTAGATGTTTTGTAAAAGGGGAGTTGCTATTTGTATTATGTTTTGCATTGTGTTTGTAAAATATGAATTATGTTTCTGCCATTAAAATTTTATTTTGAAAATATAGATTGATGCATGATATATAGATCCCCTTCCCAGCTTATTGTATCATAATGCAATTCAAGCATATATTTAGGGGGAGTGAAATTTAATATAATGCATGAATTAAAGGAAAGTAAGTTTTACATGATGAGATTGAATTTTGCATAATGAAAATATCTGAAGTTATGATTTAGGGAGAGCATTAAACATTTGGTCTGTTATGCTTTCTTTTAATGATTTCATATCTTAAATACCACAATTTATATCATCATCAAAAGGGGAGAGATTATTAAACCAAAAGAGGCTCTAATCTTGGTTTTGATGAAAAGAAAACATGATTACTACTAATGATTTTTTTATGTTGAAGGCTTTCAAAAATAGGTATATGGAAGAGATAATAGATGAAAATTTAAAGTAAATATTTATGCACATGAAGACAAACTTGAGAATTAAACAAGTTGAAGTGAGATAAAATTTGAAGTTGGTATATTTAGATCATTTTAATTTTGGTGTAAGTTGATAGGCTTGGAATTTACCATCATTTCATATCAATTTTATGCCAAATTAATGTTTAATTGCTCTAACTTGATGTTAAAGTGTCTAAATATCATTTACATTCATGTATATGTAGATTGGAAGCCAAAACTTTAAGAAAAAATGAGAAAAGGCAAGAAAAAGTCAGAAATCAAGACTAAAATGGCAGGTGCTGTCACCCGTTATTTTACTCTTCACCCCAAAGTTCTACCCCCAAAGCCAGTTACTAAAATGGCGATGTTCCTAGGGCACCATTTTACTCCTTTTAAGCATCATTTTGGCATGCAGTCATGCATTTCCAATTGTTTCTTGCTCTCCACTTGTGCAAATTGACTCCCACTTGTTCCTACTTGTAGCTAACACATATAAGAAGACTAAGAGATCAAATTTGTAGGAGATAACACTAAATTGAGAGGGGAATTCAGATCAAATCTCCCCTTCTGTTTTAGGTGTTCTTAGGTTTTTCTATTCTTTTTATTTTTCCAGATCTTTGTGATTGTAAATATAGGTTGATGTAAGAATTCTTAAGAGTTGGTTAAGGAGATTAGAGGTTGTGTAAAACTTTGCATCATAAATTGATGAAATCTAAACCCCTTCTTCACCTTATTTCATCTCTTTGTTCATATTTGTTCAATAACATGGGTTGCCTTGATGTGAATCCAAATTTCTTGTTTTTATATGATGTTTGGAGCTAAATTATAGCTTTGGACAGGTTCTTGAATGTCTTAAGTGCATGATTAACACAAGTTTGGATCATAATCTTTGTTTATATGAGTGTTTAATGCTTATCTTAAGTTGGCCACTTAAGATATAAATAAATATGGTTTATGATCCGACAATCTTTACCTATATCATTAGAAAAATCTGTAAATAATATGGTTTAATTCAAGGATTTGAGAAATCTACCTTAGTTATCATGAGGTCACTAATCTTAAATGTAATTTAGAATTAGAACTTCTTAAAATTTAAGCCTAATGCTTATTAACTGATGAAATAACCAAAGATCAATTTAGAATGGTTAGAGATAAGACAATAACTTAACCATAGCTTCTTTTGAGTTAATGAAGGCCCTAGATTAGAGATTCCAATTCTTTTCGTAACTCACTTGAGTCATTTAGGCCTAGTCCTTAGCCACTTAATTAATTGGTAATCCTTAGGCAATTTGAAGTTCAATTGTAAAGTTGGAAAATTTTAGGTGTTTTTAGTTTTTCTTGAGTTTATCTAACCCTTTAGTTTTAAGCCATTGGTTTCCTTAGATAATTTTGATCCAACTGCCTTAGTAGTGACCAATACACCTTAAACACCTAAGTTAGTTTTATGTGTTCTTAGGTTTTTCTTTTCTTTTTCTTTCTCTAGATCTTTATAATTGTAAATACAAGTTGTTATAAGGATTCTCAATAGTTGTTTAAGGTGATTGGAGGTTGCCTAACACTTTGTATCATCAATTGGTGAAATCTAAACCCCTTC